>SNQJ01S0239750.1:0-13587 GCA_010110895.2 Picea sitchensis
ATCACAAATTCCCTTTTAATACTAAAATAAATGATTTGGAAAATAATAAGGTTAAACCCATATTTAATTATGAAAATGGTATCATGAAAGGTTAATGGGGCGATGAAATGTGAAGAATGATGAAGGGAAAGGTGGATGAAAATGCGACATTTCTGAGTCTGAACATAGATGTTGAGCTGGATGAAGAAGAAGATGATCGATATTTAATTGTTGAAAAGAAGAGGTATGTGTTTATATCTTTTATATTATCTTTATATGTTTTTATTTTGTATAATATAGTATATGATACATGTTCTTTAGAATTTCAAATTAGGTAATATGGGGAAATTGAGAGTGATGTGAGGTGGGCCAGGGGGGGGGCAAGGGGTATAATTAGAGCTTCCACCTTCACGTGGTTGCCCCTCTTTAGTAGAGATTGAACTATTCTCGAAACCAAGAGGAGATATGCGCGACTGCACCTAATCATACCAATGATGTAGTTATGTCCATCAGAAATTCATCATTATCATTCTCAAAATTATCATTCTCCATATATCTTATACAAAATTTACAAGGAAATTGTACTAGGACTAGACACGGGCAACAGTGACCTGTGAATGGGGCCAACGTTGAAATTTTTTCAAACTATTTTTGAATGCATTAAAATTTGACATGGATAGACTATTCACATGCCTTAATGATATGGGAGGGTTTTTGGACTCAAATTTGACTCACACACCCACTTTCTTCCATCATCAATTCATCATCTAAACCCTAAACCCTAGTCTTAGTTGTCACCCTTCATAAATGTTGTCACCCAATGATCATTATATCAGAAGGTTGGAGGCAAGTGGTCATTGGGATCATGAGGCTTTATAACCCCACAGTAACAAGAGACATTAATAGATCAACTTTGACTAGATTTAAAGGTGCGTGCAATTGAAAATATTGCCATGAAATGGGGCCAACGTTGAAATTTTTTCAGTTTGTGCTTGTATGCACCAAAACTTGACATGGTTATAGTAGATGCATGCCTTGAAAATATGGGAGGGTTTCGAGACTCAAATATGACCCACATGAATATTTCTACAATCAAACAATATTAATGAATTACTAGGACAAGACACATGGAATAAGACCTTCTGAGTTACTCTTCTCAACGCTCCCTCTTAACGAGGAAGGGGTTCTTCACCAACCCCATCTTATCTATGAAATTCTCAAACTTTTGTATGCTCAGTGCCTTGGTAAATATGTCTGCCATATGATCATCAGTCTCAACGTATTGAAGCCTCATGATCCCCTTCTACACACAATCTCGTAGGAAGTGATAACATATGTCTAATGCTTGCTACAATCATGAAACACATGATTCTTAGAGAGATTGATGCCACTATGATCATCACAATGTATCACCATAGCCTCCAACTCCACACCAAACAATACAAAGAACAACTTCGTCAACCATAATGCCTCACATGCTACCATTTATTCTACCTCAACATAGCTTAATACCATGATTTATGCTTCCTTCTGAACTAGGAAATAATTCTCGATCCAATGCCGAAGCAAAAACCTGAAGTGCTCTTCCTGCCCTCTGTACATCTTTCCCAATCAACATATGTAAAACCTGACAATATGACTCCACCATTGCGCTCATACAACAACCAGTACTCCATTGTACCTCTCAAGTACCAAAGCACATGCGTCATATCTATCCAATGCACTCTTCGAGGGTCCACCATGAACTGACTTAGGGATTTGAATGCAAAGCTAATATCTGACCTAGTGTTGACTAGATACATGAGTGAATCAATCGACTGATGATAGATAGTAGGCCGGTCAAATGTATCTGAACTAGACACATCAATATTCCAACCTTCAATCCTCATTTTCTTGTTTTTATAAGGATCATTTAATTTCAAAAAGAAAAGTTAATTAGTTAGAGAAAGGAATACCTCTTGTTTCTAGTATTTGACTTCTTTCTTTTAGCCTTTCCTTTTGGAATCATTTATCAATCTAAATCTTAGTCCATAACTAGGTTGAAATAGAATTTTGTTTGATGATTTGAATTTAATAATTCTCATTTCTAATCAGGAGTTTCATTTTGATAAGGAGCAATTTCCTTTTTCTTAAGTATTTGTCTTCATTTGAACTAGTATTTCAATTCAAATTCTCTTTAGTTACAAACATTTCTATTTAAAGTACATTTCCTTCTGAATTTGGTTGCACCAAAAGTATACACACTTCAATCCATAATTAAATTCTTGGTTCATGACCCCAATCTTAGTCTAAAATCAACAATCTAACTTAACTCATTAAATCCCCAATTGGGGCCAAAAGAACTTTGTAGTTAAGCTAGTGTTGCGGGGATATGAATCCAAATAATTCATCACGACCATTTACATTTGAAACACAGTGGTTAACCAATTAAGGAGATTAAAATCCTTTCTGTAGGATATGGTCAAGACCTATTTACAACAAACACACTCTTCGGAGTGGATAATGCCAAGGTTGGGACCAGAGGTTTGATTGAGATTCCTAGCTCTTTAAATAATGAATATTCCATGACCATTTGATTTCATATTGAAGGAAAGGTAACATGTTTCATGCATCTATGAAGAGGTATCTTAGTGGCCATTCTATTAGGCTTCTATCAAGGTGGCTCTTGTATGAGGGAGGAAACCTAAGACGTATTTCTACGGGCCTCGAGATTTCATCACCCTTTGTCTCCTAGTTATAACAACCTCATTTATACCTTCACTCATCACCATAGTGGATTTCATCACTTCTCATGGTAGGTGTTTGGAAAGCCCTCATCCTTCTCTTTATTCTCTTTTTTTGGTAGGCCCCCAATGATTTAGATGGAAGAGTTTGAAAGAGTTATAGTCTAGGCCTATTTGAGTGATTTTAGTTTATCTTTTGTCTAGAGTCTTTTTTATTTTATAAGATAAAATATTAATTAATACATTGACATTATGATTCAAACACACTTGAGACCACTTGTTGCACCACCTAAGCATGTAGTATCTTGGTTTGACCTTTTTTCTTCTATGTTTTTTCTTGAGATTCTAGTTCTTTGTTAGATTAATTACACCATTTAAAGAGCTATTATAACCTAGGAACTGTTCCCCTCTCAAAGGAAACTACTTCCAAACCACCCTCTTAGGGTTTGCACGTGTCAACGCTCTTGCTTATTTCTTCTGATTCAAGCTTGATATTCTAGTTTTCCCATTAGATATTATATCATCCAACCTTACATGATCACATGAGATATTTCAGATGTCTATACCATGGTATATTATCTCCTATAAGTTACTACGTTGTTAGCACTGTGGTGCCCAAAGAGGTTGTGGAGGCGATCACAGAGGCAACATCAAAACACTTCAAGTCTTGGATCTAGCCCTCCAAGACTCGAGAGAGATCTCTTTTGTCTGATATAACTTAGTTTGAAGAGAATATTATGCTATCTATGAAGAACATGGTTTGTTTATGGATTTTCTGGTAATGGTAGAGAAAGAAACCATGGGCTATGGAGTCTGCTACAGCAGAATGATCAAAATCATGTTAGGGCCTTCAATATTTGTAGGGAAGGTGAAAAATCTGGATCCTTTAGGAAGAGTTTAAATGGAATGGGTGAGACAAAACAGGTCAAGAAATCCAATTAAACACAGAGAAACTAAGAATTCCGAGTTTAATTTTTAGTGGAAAAACACAGAAATTATCCAAGGCAGGAAGACAGAGGTGCATTAAAACCAATTATGTTCCTAATATTCTTGGAATAGTGGGAGGAAGACGTGAGTATGATAACAGAGAAATAAATTAGCATAGAGGGATGCACATCACCCGATTGAAATATTCACAAGAATCCTGCATCATAGCACTGTATCTCATTTATAAAGATTGAGTAAAAATAAATAAAGAAATAGAGAGCTCAGCGACGTTTATAAAATTTTTAAAATGTGGTCTCGTGATCAATATTTTCCATTAAAAATAATCTCTATAAATATTAGAGATCTCCCCATAATTTTTGAGAGTCGGTTTCAACCGCCTCGACAAAAAATAGCCAAAAATCCCCAAAATGCAGGCTAATAAGCCATGAAGAGCCAGACGATTTTCTCTTGAAAAAGGTCCGAAACAGACATTTTTTCTTTCAAGCGATGGCCTGGGTGAAAAATGAAGAAGGTTATTGTATATGGGCATGTTATGGACAGAAATGCTCCATGAGTTTTTCCAAAAGGAAATAGATCCCCGTGGCATTAGCAGAGCTCATAGAAATGAGGGCTATGCTTGGAAAAGTGAAAATATGGAAAAAGGGCCTCGAAGATGTCTTCGATCCTCTCTACTCGTGGCACTGTGAAATTGAGAGAGGTTTTTGTTTTTAATCCCATTATGGAGAAAAACCTCTCTCGATTTTTTTCAAATTCAATTAATGCACGGAAAAATCTTTGAAAGTTGAATGGTCAAAATGATGAGAAGCGGTTTTAAGGGCAAGAATTATTCGAACCCCCACAGGATGGTAAGGAGTTTGAGGGGTGGGGATCCCAAAATATGGATCTGAAAAACACTTGTATGGGGGTGGTTTTGGTATACAACCATTTTGGACCCCCCCCTCTTGTTAAACTCCGGATGGTGGGGGGGTGTCCATAATTTTTCTCATTTGTTGATTTTGATGTATGATGTGATGAGTGTGGAGATTGGGTGGGTAGACTTGGGGTAGTGTTAATTTTGTTTTGTATTTTTTAATATATTTTGTTTTTGAATTATGTTTGTTTTTTTTTTTAAGTTTTTTTATATGTTTTATTATGTTTTAATTGTTTAAGTTTTATTTTTGTTTTATATTTTAATTTGTTTGTGTTTTGTTTTTCTTATATGTGTTTTATATATGTTTTTATATTGTATTTTAATAATATTTAATTTAATGGAACACTAACCTTATTACTAACTTAAATAATTAATTTAACAATGATGAATTAATTAATAATTAACTAAATTAATTTTTAATTGATTAATTAATTTCAAAAAAAAATTAATCTAGTTTTTTGTCTAACTACCCTATCTTTATTAACCTATTTACTAATTACTAACATTATCAATTAATCTAATTAACTTATTTGATTTTTCCTTTAAATTAAGTTCATTTATTCTGAATGGGTGGCGGGAAAAAAAGAGGATGATGTCATGAGGTGACAAGGAATGTCAGGAAATGATGAATGGTAAGTGATGGGAGTTGGGACCAATATATTCCTACCATGTAGAGAAGGGGGCCCTTGAGAAAGGTGTCGGACCCCCCCTTCCCGTTAAAAGCAGAGCGGTCGGAGGTCAGTGTCTAAATTCGTTGATGGAAGCTTGGCCGGGTACTTTAGCGGATTGAGATGTGTTACCTTGTTTCTATGATTACGGACCCTCCCCATACCGTTAAAATCATAGCAGTCGAGGGCAGGAATCCAACATCGGCCGTTGATCCTACAGCAGCAGCTAAGATCGTAGATGTCCAGAATAGCGTTCTTTATTCTCTAGGTGCGAATGTAGTATATGAGGAAAAACTTAGGCAATGACCTTTTTGAGGGTCTGGTGTGTTGCTTCTCTTGCTTTTGTCACCATGGGGTTAGGAAAAACCTCTCAGCATCAAAAATCATGAATCTTCTTTCATGAAACTAATTTGCGATGAAATGTTACTTTCAATGAAATACATCCAGAGTGAAACATTTCTAGTCATGAGATGATACTATGAATTATAGGGGTTATAACACACCTCATGGGTATACTATGTACAAGGAGGGTTATAGTGATCTATATTTTATACCATGACATGATACTTTAATGCCAAAGATATTGTTGACCATAATGACATATTAATTAACCTCATACTTTCTAAATGCATCATAATAATATTTGAAATAAACAAAAGGGTGAATAAAGAGATCAAGGGTTATAGGGTTAAGAGTCATAGTGTATTAGAAGGGGTCAATCTATTATGATGTTACTATGCCGGAGACCTGTGTGATAAATCTTTTGGTGTGTTTGAGGTCACATTATGTTCATTGGGGGTGATTTTTTTAGGAGTCATAGGGATCAGAGCCGGGTATACTATGTTTAAGTTGATATTGATTGGGGGTTTTAGAGTATAGCCAAAGTTCATTGTGTTCAAAAGTCATAATTATTGGGAGTTATTTTCTCAAAGGATCGATGGATCAATGATCAAATTCTATTAGGGGGGGGTTAATGCATTTATATGGACTAGTCAATGGTAGGGATTACATATATATATATATATATATAATAAAAAACAAAATAAAATAAAATGAAAATAAATAAATATAAAAAAAAATGAAATTCAAATCACAGCCACTATACACTCGTGCGTAGAGTTGTAAGCAACCACCACCACAGTCCAATGGATTTGGAGGACGGAAGGGAGAGGGGGATGGATTTGGAGCATGGAAGGGAGAGATGGAGGAAGGGAGGAGAAGGAGGGAGGGAGGAGGCTGGGGGCACTTTGCAGATCATTTACTTGAGTGGAAGGGAGAGGAGGGATGGGAGAAGGAGATAAGGGAGTGAGGGGCATCGCGAAGGGAGAGGCTAGGGAACATGGTTGGGAGGGGGCATGGTTTCATGGGAGGGAGGGGCCACATGTGGTTTGATAAAAGGTATGATGGAATTAGCGATAGAATGCTTGATGAAATGCTAAGTCATCCTTTTAAAATGCTCCAATCGTACCCCTTAGCACTAGGCTCATAATGGGTTTCAAAATTGAAGAGCCCTAACCATAATTGTTTACAACTCACACATGACCAATCCCCTTTGTTGTGCCATGAGAAGAAAAAATCCCATGGGAGTAGTGTTTACCCTAGCCATTAAATGCCTCGACACTCAGCTTCATCACTTCTTATCACATAATTGATTTAGGGGATTAGATGTCAACTTTGTTTTTCTACTTATCCCTACTCTCCATCATAACTAATCCATCAAATTTCCTCATGATTCCATGCCCAACATTATATGCCCATGAAATTGTAGCATAAGTTAGTCATCCCAGTAGACACTTTCATTTTCTAATCAATGGTCAAGTTGAAAATAATGAATGAATGTGTAAACACTTTAAATTCAAAGGAATTGATTAGACACTTGCTTCTTGGATGATTTCTTCTTTTGCAAATGGTGTCTAGGAATTGTAGGATTCCTCTTCCCAAGTTGTATTTTTTTCCAGTTAATTAATGATCATTTTGTTGATGATTAAGCCTAACAATCCTAGAATCATACCATGAAATTCCCTAACTATATTTTTATTGCCTCATGTTATGTATTCAATGGGACATGACCCAATGTTACATGTAGAGCTAATGCTTAGTTTCTATGTGGATTTTTGTCCAACACTCAACTTGGATATAGTCAAACCACTTCTTTAAGTTTATTGGTATCCCCTTTTTGATCTTGAAGGGGGTGAATCGATCCATGTACAATTTAAAGGCAACCGCCAACATACTTAAACCATTCAACTATACCGTGAGAAATGAAAAATAGTATAAGAATTACCAATACACCACAATTACACCATGCACAATATATAAGAAATAATAAATAGTTATTGTTCAGGGAAGTAATGACTTCCAAAGATAGCTACTGATACTTCAAATGTAAAGGGAGAGATATTATCAAAGGAGGAAGATACAATCCTCAATATAAAGAGAGAGTTTAATATCCCATACTTTCCCCTTCCTTCCATAGCTAATATATGAGAGATAATAAAACTTTTACATTTAAATCATCACCATCCGAAGCCGTCATCACATAGAGCATTGATATTAGCTACGAGACTTATTCATTTATTCTTCAATTCTTGGAGTCTTTGATCTTGTAGATAATATTACTCAATGTGATTCTGCAAACTCTTCCAATTTCACTCCTTGAATCACTCCTCCCCAAAAAGAGGTTATGAAAGAATGGTAGACTTTGTTCAGTTATGGTCTAATCCAGGAGAAATGAACACCATAAATACCTCAATAATGTCTAGTCCTAAGAAAACCACATAAAAAGTAACTTCTGATCCATACTACTTCAATAGAAATTCATCCCACTTCATTTAGATTCTCGATGAATAAGTTATGGCCCATTTTACACAAGTTACACATTTATTATTAATTCAAGGCCGAATTACAAACCCTATCTCCATAAAGTTTATCTCCATAATTATAATGAATCAAGATCTGAAAATTTTTTTACCGAGGAAGGAGTGGGTGGTATGTCTTCTCAATGCATAATAGTTTCACCATCTAGATAGTTGCTATAAAAATTTATAGCAAAAATGGTAAGATGACCTAAAATAACATACCTTAAAAAGCACATCACCAAATGTTCATCCTTCCTTGAAATCCGACCTTCTTTTATTCTTGTACCTCCGAAATTAGACTTGTATCAAAATGGATGTGTATAATGATGTTTATTTATACCATTTATGTACTTCCTTCTTCAACATTAGGCCTGTTTGACACTTTCTTATTTTGTATTCTTTTCTTTAATTATTTTTCAGGGGCCTACATGTACTCCTTCTTCAATTCCTTTGTCATCTTCAAAAAGGGAATTCATTTCTCCTCAGCCATGAGGATCCCCGTGACGTGAAACATACCACCGAAAACAACATAATATATACTATCCATCCATGGGAGTTTTATATGCATGTGCATTTTACTTAATGTCCAAATAACTTCATAAATATTCTGGTCCAAAACCCATGATAGAGTTGTGACATCAATGAAAAGCTCTTAATCTTCATAGGTGTCTCCCACTATCACATTTAATTAGCCAACCTCTATACTCTATCATGGATCTCAGTTTCTCTCCCCATTCCAGTGGAAAGTGTGTGACCTTCCCCACTGGGGTTTTATTGGCCAAGGTGGCTTATTTCTTCTTTGGACTGTCCCTGACATGTGGCCTCAATGTCTTCATCCTTGTTGCACAGGGTCTTTGGGTTTCTTCCTTGGGATCCTTTTTGTGCATGTGCATTATCTCTCTTCTTCTTAATAGGATGTATGTTGTTCAGATCTTCTTGTTGGGTTGGAAACCGATATTTCTGGAGTTAGCACTCTAATTTTGCATTTTTTGGAGTCGAGAACTAAGAGTGTATCCTTGATCAAAAAATTTACTAACACTGATTAGATTATACTTCAAGTATTCAACCAATAAGACTTTTCCTACTTTTACATTTTCATTTCTAAGCTTTACAGTTCCTTTTTCCAGTATTTTGGTAGATGATTCATACCCAAATGCAACATTTCCACCTTTTCTTCAAGGATGAAAATTTTTTCTCTTTGATCTCTAGTCATATGGATGAGCACCCGCGTCTATGGATGTTCATCTTCTTCTTTGGTTCTTTAGATATTATTGACAATTGTTCATTGTGTGATTTCTTTCATTTTCATGTTGTGATTGGTATACCTGACATGTGGCATGTGATTATCTTCCTTCATCTCTTTTTAATCTACAGTGCTTTTGAATGAGATTATTGTGCACTTATGAAAACATACAATATTTTGATCCATTAATGGTCAAACGGATTATAATTACAATTGAAATGTCTGAACATTTTTGTATCTATATTTCTACTTCCATTCGCCCAGCTTGCATAGTGTGCTTTCATTGATTCTAATTGATTGCTATTGTCCAAATTACTAGAGTATAACAATGTCAAATAAATTTTGATACCTGGGTGTAATTGATATTCTTTGTGGTGTGGTCCATGCGGTTCACGATCTATTCTTCGTGGTTTCCTTCGCGTAGTTCTTTCTTACATACCTGATGGGAGAGGATCTTTTTTGATGTTTCATTCCTTTTGAATTCTATTTTCTATCTTGTTGTTCAACTGATTTTGGGTGTTGGTTTCATCATTTTCAGCTTCCTTCTCTTGTTTGTTGTCTTCAATCAGTATGTTCCTAGTCTTGTCTTCGTTTGGAGTATTTGGTTATAAGGATCTCATCAATTTTCAGTTCTTTTTCAAACTTCGCTACTTTGTTGTCAATAGTAGCTCCCATTTTGTATGATCCAATTCTTCTTTCAGTTTCTCATAATCTTCTAATTGTTCCTTCAAATAGTAATGGTCTTTTCCGAGCGTATTCTCTTCTTCACAACTACTCGAAATCCACTTTTGAGTATTATGTTTGTGTTTCTAAAATTGCTATTTTCAGTTTCAACTTGCTTCAGCGTTTGCAATATTACCTCATCTTCTTATTCCTCTTTGGATGTCTTTATCCCCAAAGGGATCAAGGTTGGTTTCTTCATCGAATCTTCTTCACAAATGATATCTTCTTCTTTATAATTCTTATGATCATTCATCATGGGTTTTCTTGGGTTATGAAGGAACCTCCATCATCATTATCTTCTTCATCACTCTCATTTGAGAGATGTCATCATCCATGGAGTAGAAACTCTTTTGTGTGAGGACTTCTCTTTTTATAGTAACAATTTTCAACAATATGTCCTATTCTACCGCAGTTAAACTGTTTGAGGAGACTTACCTTTGTATCTTCCACTTCCCTTTGGAACCTTCTTATGAAATTTTATATTTCTTCTTCAAGGTCATTATCCTTGTATTCTGTATTGTTATATTTTAAAGGCGCTTCATTGTTTGTCGTACTTTTTCTGTACTATTCTCATTTCATATGTAAGGAGTCCATGTAATTCATCAAATTGTCATTTTGGTCAGTCCTTAGTTTCTTCAATGGTAGAGACCTTAGCATCATATATCGTAGAAAGTGATCTCAACACTTTTTTGAACAGCAATGATTCGTAGATATCTTCACCTAATCCTCGATAGCATTAAACTATCAACTCTAAGAAGATGGTTGCAATATCTTCCTTTCATCCATCTTCAAATTTTCAAATTCTTCTCTCATCATTGGAAGCTTGACACGCTTAACTTTTGGATCACCTTAAGTAGATATTCTTGAGTTTGTCCCATACCTCTTACCGGTGTTTCATCCCATCCATTTTCTAGCAATGGTTGGTGCCGATGATGCTAGAATAATATGCGGCTTTTGAATTACAGCTCATAAGCTTCTTCTCATTTGGATAGGTTGGACCATTATTTGGGATTACATAACCACTTACAACTGAGTACCAAACGTCTAATCCCAAATTCGTTAGGTAAGTTTCAATCTATCACTCTAGTATGAATAATTTCTTCCATCAATTTTGAATCCCATTGGAAATGTTCTCATGGTCATCCACCTCTGCTCAAGATTTTCCTTCCAATGATTAAATTGTTCTAAAGGTAACATACGATACCAATTATTTGATCTTGGAGGAATTGAATAATTATCAAGTACAACTTAAAAACTTTTTCAACTTATATTAAAACCATTCAAATATATCCAACTAGAAGTCAAATGAGTATAAGAGTTACGCAATACACAATACACCATGCACAATATGAGAAATGTCCGATAGTTATTGTTCAAGGGAAGTAATGACTTCCAAGGTAGCTACATCTTCAAATGTAAAGGGAGGATAAACCTCAATAGGATGGTAATCCTCCAATATCAAGAGTTGAACTCTCCATACTTGCCCCCTTCCTTCCACCCAAGAATATATGAGAGATAATAAAAACTTTACATTAAATCATCACCATCAACCAATCATCACATAGAACACGATATTGCTTCACGAGACTTCTTCAATTCTACAATTGTTCAATTCTTGAATTACTCTGATCTATAGATAATATTACTCAATGTATTCTTTTGAAACTCACATAATTTTCAGTCCTTGGATCCTCCCCAAAAAGAAGTTATAGAAGAATGGTAGACTTTTATTCAATTACGGTCTATTCGGAGAGTGAACTTGCACATAATTCCCTCCGCTCAATAATTAACATACAATTCTCACAAACATTCACACAATAAACTATAGTGCGTACTATTTCCAATAAAATTTTTCCCAGCTAGAACGGATTCTAGATGTACAAGTTTGATTGTTTTACCCGGAACACTGTTTATTGACTAGCTTTAGGACTGGTCTAAAACCCTATCTTCATAGAGTTTGTCTCCATAATTATGATTGAATCAAAGAGATAGACGTTTTTGCAAAGGTACCTTGATATGTCTTCCCAATAGCATAGGAATTTCACCATATGAATCATTCTAGAAAAAGAGTTATGCTTAAAATGGTAAGATGACACAGAAAAATAACATGCAACTGAACACATCACTTAAAGACATCATCCTTCCTTGAAATCGGCCTTCTTTTCTTCTTATTACCTCTGAAATTCGAGCTTGTATCAAATCAATGTATAATGATGTTTTGTTATACCATTTATGTCACTTCAACGCTTTCAACATTAGGGCCAGGGCTGGCACTTTCTTATTTTGTAATTCTTTTCTTTAATTACCACATGTACTTCCTTCTTCAGGTGTGCACTATTCTTCAAAAATTCATTTCTCCTCAACCTTTAATTATTTTCAGGGCCTACATGTACTTCCTTCTTCAATTCACTTTGTCATCTTCAAAAATTCATTTCTCCTCAACCATGAGGATCCACGTGATGTGCCACATACCACTGGAAACAACATGATGTATACTATCCATCCATGGGTTTTGTATCTACATGTGCATTTTTATTCATGTCCAAATACCTTCATCAATCTTGTGGTCCAAAACCCATGACTAGGGTTGACATCAATGACAACAACCAATCTTCCAACACCCTTTTGTTTCTAGGTCTCTCCTAAACATCTGTAGGAAGTGGTGGTGCAATGATAGAGAGGAATATTAAGAATTGAATCACTAAACCTTCGTCACTGGAAACTAAGTTCCAAATCTATACCAAATTGTTATCACCACTCATGTTTACTACTCTTATTGTTAGGTCCCTTGTAAGGTTGCCCAAGAATATGTTCGAAATTTATTTACGCCAAGTCAACTTATAGGATAGGCTTTCACTGAGCTAGTTTGTTTTTATGTTTTACATCTAGATATTTTAGGGGAATGAGAATTATTAGAACCGGGGTTCGAACCCAAGTGGTGTGTGCAAAGTGTTTGATTTGAGTCATGGAGGGAAAAGAGGATTAGAAAAGTTTCCTTAAGAATAACATTAGTTAAGGGATTCCATTGGGAAAAAAAGCATGGCAATACATTTCCTAACAAAATAACTTGGTACCCACACCCTGTACCCACCCCCTGGGTCAAGATTCTAGACAGTTGTATGGTACAAAGTTTCTATAAATCCAATGAAGTGATCAAACCTTTCTTTGCCTAGAAAGAATCCACTCTCAAAACTAGGCTCTCTTTTAATGTACATTTCTTATGGTGATCAACTTTAATTATTATTACAGGTAATCCTTTCGTTTAGTCCTCCTAATTCTTAGCCCTAAAGTTGTTTCATCCAGGAATCCACACAGCCAATGATATGTTTAATGGCCTGGCCAAAAAATGGCTACTTCTGTGGGACAATCTTAAGTGAAAAATATCCCTAGTTAATACTAACAAGATTATCATATAAATAATCCATGAGGTTATTCTTAAAGACTTTTTGTTAAATTTAAGTATCCCTAAAACTCATACTTATTGGTGTTGGGATGGGAAATGGGGTACATCCATGACATTTCACAACTACAATTC
>SNQJ01S0239752.1:0-13587 GCA_010110895.2 Picea sitchensis
ATGAAAATATATAAACAAAAGGCTTAACTATAAATATGAATGAATCAACTACAATTTTGACATAATTCAAAACAATTATGGTATTTCTTCAAAATAGTAATATAGGTTCAATGTAGAATAAAGTGAACTTTTTTCAATACAAATATGTCATGGTCACCAAAATCCCAATGCAAATAGAAACAAGGGGGAAAACACCATGAATAAAAAATGTTATTGGGATTGAAATCATTGGGATCAAATTATATGGGAGTCCATGAAATTCAACTAACTCTATAAGAAGGTCAACATGAATATCCACTAGGTTTGATAGGAATCTTTGTAATTTTGCTAAGTCTAGGTTCTATAATTTTGGTAGAAGCATAGGAAAATCTAGTTAACATTGGGCACCTTGAAAAATAGCAACCATGTCTTAATAAAAATAAAGGGAACTAGTAAGGTTGAATCAAATTTCATGATAAATGTATATCATAATACCATGTGTATTGATTCTATAAGGACCATCCACTAAATTGATTCTCTTCCATAGGTAAAAGTAGCTATGGATGTTCCATCAAAGAAAAATTAGGAAATAGGCATTCTCATTATCAATTTAGCAAAATATCTAACAAGTTCAACAAATTCATAGGGGTTGTGTTATAAGAATTCTCATTATCAATTTAGAAAACTATATAACAAGTTCAACAAAGTCATAGGGGTTGTGTTAGCTTTCGAGGTTACTCTGAAAGTGTTTACACTGTGTTTGGGGGTGCTTCATGAGATTTGGGGTACATGGTGTATGATTATCCCTTGGATGGTTTGAGATGGATTTTCACATTGGAGTTGGTTTACTTAGTGGTTGATTAACCTTAGTTGAATGCTTGCATTACATTCCTCCTTGGAGTGTTGGAGATAATTAGATAAATTGGCACATTATTTATGTTGGCCAAATTTATATTGGTTGCTTTCTTGGGAGGATGCCCTACATTGGACAAGAAGAATTGACATTCTAGAGGAGGGAATTGATCCCTAGACAACATAGACTATCTTGGATTCTTTCATGGAGGCATGTATTTGACTTGGGGATGCCTTGGTTGCGATAGTGTTCATGTAATTGGAGTGGAACTAATGGATCATGTGGCTTAGTAAGTGGAGTGTAACCAATAGAGCATGTAGCTTAGGAGGACTGATGCAGTCCTTGGATGCTTGAAAACCATTGCATAAGCCCATGCCTCTTCAATTATTTTTCCATCAAAATCAACCCACAAAAATTTGGAATTACTTCTTCATACTCCAGAGATCATCATGGGGAAATGCGAGGGAAAAAAGGCCCACCATTGGTATGTGAATAACTTGGTAAAAAATCTGGGGTGGTTGGGATGGGCAGGGGAGGGGGTGTCATCATGGACCCTGGAGGAACAATTGAAACTTCTTTTGCATGGGGACTTGGTGTTTTTTCCAACAACCAAGCAAAATCTTATGCACTTTGGAAACAACAGAAGAAGTACACTGAAATGGTTGAAAATTTCTAAAGGTTCATGTGCTCAATCGTTGGTTGTAGTGATAGATTCAAATACAATCATTAACTATATGGTTAATTATTAGCTAAAATAGTCTCATTTAACTTCAAGGTTGTTTTCTTGTTGAGCTGACAAAACAAGAATTATTTAGTCTAGAGGCAAGCAAATACCAAATGGTAGAGTGTAATATATATGTTTATGGAAGGAAACTAAGTAGATGAGACCAATTTTCAAGAGGGTTTGTTAGCAATGACATATGGAAGTTATGTTTTATTTGTTTCAATATTTTAAATTCACCGAGTTATTTCTAGACCTAAAGTGTTATTAAATCCTCCATAAATAAATGTGGGTCTATTCCAAAGGTCAAGCAATCTACAAAACATAAAGTATCGAATCCATATGTATGTTGAAACTTAAAATTTTATTAAATTCAATTAAGAGATGTGTCAATCCATGGAGAAAATATACCAAATCCTAAAATTATTATGTGAAGGGATGATCAACTCAACAGGCACAAAATTTATATGAAATCCATTTAAACTTGACTTCAAATCTAGAAGTCAACATAGATAGTTTTTGATGAAAAGAGAATGACATATATTTTTTAATCCATATGTGCAAGAATGTCATGTGTCATCTCCTGAATGTATCACTTGTCTCCTTAACTCTAAATTGATGACATCATTAATGATATGTGGCAACCTATGATTGGTCCATGCCTCAACAAGATGACTTGATAACATCACCATGATGACATGGATATATATGAATTTGTTGTGCATTACTCTCTAATAATTTCATGTTTTTAACTAATTTATACAATGTTGATGTCACTATATTATATGGTAGGATCTACTAATCCTACCATGAGTTATATAATGTCAAGATAAGAGGTGCTCTCATGAGGTGTGTTATGAAAAAATACCCTTTTAGTTCAACTATTGTCATGTTGTTCATCACACTTTATGTGATTTCCATCACACTTTTAGTACAACTATTGTCATTTTGTTCATCACACTTTATGTGAGTTGACAATTGTTGACAATTTGAGTCCAAGTTTCCAAATCTCAAAGCATAAAACCTAAGATGATTGAATATAGTATAAGTATATAGAAAATTTTAAGTGTTGACATAACCTAAGTTAACCTTGAGATAAGGTAAATAGTGTAAGTGTCCTTGAGGAAATACTGAGGAGCATAGCTTGAGTAAGAATATTTTGAGTCATGTATTAAATCAACAAAATACATGTATTAAGAATTAGAAATTCTAAAACTGTCCATAATTTTTTTGCTAAAACAGGGTATTTCTGCTGAAGTGGCCCCGTTTGACCAACGTTGACCAGACATCTGGAAAGATCAGATATCGAACATGATAGATATTCATACATCCGTGTACATCAAGTATCATGACACATGTCTTTGATTTCTCCCAGCTTTCCTGTAAGTACACGAACCTTGAGCAATTACGAGATTTTGTCAAATCCACATGTTCTGATAAATTTTTAATTTTAATGTTGAAAATTCAAAATTCAATTCTTAAATAGGAATGATAAATGTACCTTGCATGGGTTGTTTTATGGAAAATGTGCATATGAATCTATGTCTAGGCCTAGAGGGTAGCTTCCTTCTAACACTATTATTATGGTTTATCTCATGGGTGAGTTACAAGTTTGTTTATTAATGGTAGATGGATGAATTGATATAGTGTTCTTGTAAGATCTCATTCTAATAATATTTATATAAATGATAAGTATACAATTGGGATTTTGAAGGGTAAGTATGCAGGTGGAATTCACATTTTTCACATACTATCGATTTATCAATATTGTTGTCAATGTTGATTGAATAAATCACTAACTCTAGCCAACATTATACATCACCAAGTCATATGAATAGGTGTTTATGAACATTGAACTTTGGAAAACAAAAATGGTAAGGGAGAACATAATTTGCCACATCATCTTACAGTAAAAAATCTCTAAAAAAATATTATTAAATGAATAATAGTTATTTACACCATTATTTGTCCTTGGATTTTGAGTTTAGAGTATACAAGGTGAAGGAAAATTCATTGATTATAACAGAGAAAGAAATGATTGCCTTTTAGAATGTGTTTTGGATTGTGGAGGTGACCGCCCTTCAAACTTGCATTTTTAAAAAACATTAAAAGGTTAAATGGCAGTAATAATAGCTAAATAACTATGAGGAAATAATCATGTACAAGTGCAAAGGAAGGCTTCTAGGTGGGCTTGAAACAATAGAACTCTTAGCTCACACATACACAATACATAAAATAGGCACCATGTAAAAACTCAAGTGCACCACTATCTAAGGGAGTTTTAGCCTTTGGAATACATTGTTATTGCAAGAGATTAGAGATGAAGTCTACCCTAATAAAATATCATCCATGCATAATCAAAATCCATCTTAACCATATGTATCTAGTGCATTGTCTACCATAGAAGAGGTTTAAGAGAATTTCTAAGGCTTGAAGTTCCATTTATAATTTTTTTATTAAGTGTACCTTACTTGTGGTAGTTTGGAATGGCTTAACTAAAAGCCACCATGCCTTCACAATATTATAAACATCATACGTTTTGCTAAAATTTTGCAACCACCAAGGCTTACTGACATTGTGGGAGGTGAGAACTCATACATCCTTTGAAGAGTATCAAAGCCATATTGCTCGATTATGTCATCACTCTATGATTTCAATGTTCAAATTGTTACATCTGCATTCTCAACCAAGGTATTTAGCATGTTTATGCATGGGAACAATTCCTCTTTATCCACCTTGTGGAATCACATAACCTTAACATTGAAATCCTTGGGTTCACAATCCTTAGGCATTTTTCTGCTCAAAATGATTTGTGGAAGGTTCTTCATGATATGTACAATGATGTTGAATAAGTAGGCTTTGAGGCTTTGAGGCAATGTTGAGTAGCAACACCATGTCATGACACAATGAAAGAATGGTAATGCTCTTTTTGTCATGTGAGACACAATGAAAAAGACAGAATGAAAAGAAGGGTAATGCTTTCTGAAAAATATTATAAAATGATTGAAATGGCCATTTTCCAGCCCCTCATGTTTAATCCTTAAAAGTTATTATTGCACCTTCCCAAAAATTTCTTTTTGCGTGTTGCACCAAGTTTAGTTGCACATTGCTTGAAAAAAAGAAATGCACCACATGTCACATGTCACAAGACTTTCAAAGTTGCACATATCATGTCACAAGATTTTTGGAAGTTGCATATTGCATATTCAAGTTCTATTTGTTTCCTAGACTCCATAGCACAATCACAAGGCACTAGGTCTTGCTTTCATTCTCATCTTGAATCAAGGAGTATTGAATCAATATATACCAAGTCTTATAAGAGAGCTGAAATTATCATTAAGTGTATAACAAAATTACATTCACAGGTATATACAAGCCATAGAAATAGCCTTGTGTATAATATCAGATGAAAAAGTACCACTTGTGTCAATGCATTATCTGCATCATTACATGTTCAGCTATATAATGTACATCCTAACTTGTCTTATAAAATTATTACATGACATCATGAATTTCTTAGTCTTCTTTTGTGCTTTCAGGTTCTTAAGCAATTCATCCATCTCCATGTCTTAGTTTTATTGGGTGCTCTTCAGCGGTTGATGTTGTTTCAGTCCTTTCACGTCGAGTACGCTTGGTCTCGTACCCATTGCGTGGATGCTGCTGTGAGGGGCCATCACCTAAAAATAAAAAATATTAAAATTTATATGGCCAATTTTAAATATCATTGAAGTAGTTCATTAATATTAAAAAAAACTCAACAATGTAATTATTTACTGGTCCTCTAGTCGGCACCACTGGAATGGCTACCGGCCTATTCAACTGATCTTCAGTTCAAGGAAGGATCATCTATGACATTATCTACCATTGAGCATAAAAATTATAAGTACAAATTTTAATTACAAAATTGTTAAGTATATGACTAATATATAGACATTTTACCATGCGTGGGCCTCAGTCCGCAGTGACATCTTGGGGATGCACCTCACTAGGATGGGCCTGCTGGGGGAGCATCATGATCTTCTGGCTGCGTTGCACTATCAATGCTATGTTGTCCAATACTAATGGTTTCATTGATAGTGCTGCTCCCCAATTAAATAAAAGTAAGACATTAAATTATGGGCGATATCAAACATTTACATATTTTATAAGTAACGGAAGGATAATGTGGAGTGATTTTTATTTTAGCCATCTAAAATTGGATCTTGGGGTCTGCTCCATGCTTTTCCCATGATCAACCACGAATTTATAACTGTACACTTGTAACCAAGTTGGAGGTCTTCCTCCGATGGTTCGAGTTCAAAGTGGATTTGCCCTACATTGCAAAAGGGTATGATTTTTTAATGTTTTTTGGGCGCAATTGCAACAAAGTTGTGGGTGATACAAATAATATTCTTAAGATGTTTTGGGTACTTATGATTCGTGACTGTAACCTTGAGTAGTCATCGTGGCCTATCTTGTGTTGGATATGTTTGGCAATCCTTGCTTTAGTTTCCTTCAGAGTGTCGGAAACCTATCATCAAAATTTTCAAGTATGTTATGTATACACTTTTATTTAGATCAAAAGAAAAATAAAAGTACATTATTGAATTCAAAAAATTGTAATTTACCTTGTGCCAGTTATTTGTTCTCCTGATTTTCACAAAATCTTATCTTTTCATCATCAATGATCACCTTCCACTCCCTCTCGAGGAGATTGAGGGAGGATGCTCATACCTAGGATTTTTTGTCAAGATTCGTCTATAAATATCCCGCGTGTATTTTAAATATTATCCCGCTGCTGAGGTGACCACTTTTTTATTGATCGTGTCTACACCAAAGAGGCCTTCAAGATAATTCATAAGTTCCTTTTTGAGGTTGAAATTATAGCAATTCCACCTCATGCGTGGGTTGCTGAAAAATAGACAGGGTCTTGCTCTCTAGGTGCCTATAAAAAGGTCATTTCCTACACAAAAAATATGATCATTAATTTAAAATTAATAATCAAGATGATTCCATGAAGGACAACATTAAGCGATTAAAATATGAATTAAAACTACTTGGTAGTCTTGATTGTTTTAATGGAAGTCCATTACTGTAGACCAAAAATGTGCATGGAAGTGTCCCCATGCTAGTCACACATCTAACTCCAGGAAATGCAACCATATGAACCAAATCACTATGATCCTCATTTTTGCCACCATCTCTAGACTCTGATCGAGGTGTGGATGCCTAGTGGTGCGTTTCATGGATCCCTATCTAAATGGGGTGTGGAATATGGAGAAGTAAATAGTGCTCTAGTAGCTGTATGACCGTAGCCCTTGAGACTCTGTGGCGTCTGCCCGGCCACTACTACCGATCTTGGGTTGAACATGCTCAAAAATTCTTTATAAAGAAAATGTTTTTGTGAGATAATGTAGAAGTTAAAGAACAAAGTATCATAATTGAACATATGTGTGCATTAAAAAACACTTTAAATTGTGTTTATTACCTTATATGTGTTAAGTTGTGACAGAAGACTTGATATTTTCTTTGACGTTCGGGGTTTGTTCTGAATGATCTAACAAGATAACAAGTTCCTTGTTAGCTTTAATGATATTTTTTAATAAGAGCATCCAGGATCAGTAGCATGAATAAAACCCTCCTCATCAGTGGAATCATGATCCACATGACCTGTTGGGACTACATATAATTTCAGGAAAAACAATGTTATTTCAATAAAATTATATAATCAAATAATAAAAACAACGTAAAATGAAAGTGAAAATTGATAATCATTTACATGTTCTCTTGATTTGGCCTTTTCCATGATCTGCCACATTATAATATAATTAGAACCCCCAAATATTTAAAAAATTGTTAATGATAACAAAAAAAACAATATTTCAAAGATAATATTTACAACAATGTTAAAGATAATAAAAAATATAATGCAATAGAGTAGAGGTTTCTTAAAGAGGTCTCATAAGAACCCGCACACTATTAGTTAATGTTTCTATTTGATTCAAATGGTAATCCACTAATAACTCTTCACCAAGAGCTATCTTTTTTTCGCGTAAGACTACCGATTCTCTCCACATCCCTCATATATGCAATTAGGTTGTTTGTTTGTTGTCCCAGGCTGTATACTGTTATAAACCCTGCGATATTTCAGGAAGCTTTAGGCCTTCCATCAATATAGATAGTCTCTCCCTTATTTTATCCTTGTTTATTAGTTATATATAATTTGTGACGAGTGCATATCTCCATGCCATGTACTAGACTAGCCACATCCAATCATTATATATGTAACACAGTTCGACATAGTCCATCGATTCAATTACTGTATTGTATTTTACAATTTTTCCATCCATGGAAAATAGCCCCCAAACCATCTGCGAGGGAGGATGAATTTTTGTCATTATATCCTGTGTTGACAACGAAGTCAACATCTATAGAAGGTAGTTCCTTAGCTACCCATTGTTTCACCAGATTCTTATACCGAATTGGAACATCTATGTATCCTATTCTCTCATCATCCTAAGAGCATGATCCTCCTTCGGAAAGAAAAAAATTCGCGTCTACAAAATTTTATTTTGACTTTTTCACCTCTAGTCCTTGATTGCTTATCATATCTACTGGTGGGATCAAACAGGCTCTGTTGTCCTAAGTTTTCCTCTCCACTTGGCGTATCTGACAGGTACCTGTTGGTTGTACCTTCCAGTTGCATGTGCACATGTTGTTAGTTAGTAGTCCATCATCATATTCTAAGTTCTA
This sequence comes from Picea sitchensis, assembly GCA_010110895.2. Taxonomy (NCBI): domain Eukaryota; kingdom Viridiplantae; phylum Streptophyta; class Pinopsida; order Pinales; family Pinaceae; genus Picea; species Picea sitchensis. Next base: position 8,286 of record SNQJ01S0239752.1, read on the forward strand.
AATAATTTTTTATATCTTTAGTTTTGGATGCACAATTAGACTAGGGTGCAATTACCAATATTAGTGGTCAACCACCTAATTTAATGTGATATCCCTCTTTATTTTGGACATATTAAGGACATATTAATGTGATAACACTTAGGACATGATAAATTTATCATATGGATCTAAGAAAAATAGTAGTAAGGTTGTTGTTTGTTGGATTTGTGAAAATTAGAATTATTATAAGAAATGTCCATTGAATATGAGGGTCAATGCTATGGAGTAAGAAATCAACCATTAGTTGGCATGGTGCAAATATTGGGTTCTTTAGTTGGCAATATGTCTAAGGCAAGACAAGAGAAGAACTATACAAATATTACTTTGTTCGATACAAAGGTAGAACTATACAAATATTAGTTTGTTCAAGCCAAGATTAGAACTATACAAATATTGGTTTTGTTCAAGCCAAGATTAGAACCATACAAATATTAGTTTTGTTCAAGCCAAGATTAGAACTATAGAAATATTAGTTTTGTTCAAGCCAAGATTGGAACTATACAAATGTCGAACAGTCAATCAAGTTGAAGGAATAAGTTGGTTATGACTGATAAGAATAAGATAGAATAACATTCTCCATTGACCTTCTGTAAACCATTCCATTTGGTGTTTGTTGCACTAAGTGTAAGAACAATGTTGGAGAATTATAAGATGTAAGTTAGGCATGAGCTATTTGTTACCTCTTTGTTGGTAACATGATTAAGGTTGCATGCCACAACATCGATGGTTGAACTTTTGAAGTGAGAGATCCTCTACCAACATGGCAAAGAATGATCAAATAAATCATCATCGATTCCATTTAATTCACCCTTACTATGTTTGCATCTGATCATTTGATTAATCTTTTCTAACCTTTGATGGGGACAATTTCCAGGAGCATAATTTCCGATTATATAATTTTGGGGAGTATATTTAGTAAATTATTTTTTACCTGGTGTAAGGTTTGGAAGAGATTGATTCAGATGTGAATCATGGATGATAGATGTTTTTATTGGTGGTGGAGAAAATATGTCCTTTGGCCATATTGAATTTGAAAAGTAGTAAGTTTCATGGTTTGTTGGATGTAATTTTTGGTAGTAATGGTAAATCCGAAATACTGAGACATGGGATGCCATCAATCAATAATGTTACTTGCATAAAATCTTAAAGGTTGATTGTGGTAAGAAAACTTTATGTCTCACTATCCTCATTTGCTAGAAGAGAATACAGGGTTATTTCATTGGTCTATGCTTCCATTTCATTGCTTGAGAGATGATAGAGGAAGAGAAGCATGACTACTCTATAGATCCTATAAAATTAGCTACTATTTTTGTTAATGGAGCATTTAAGACTGGTAGTGAAGGTGAAGACACTAAGACAGCTCCAAAATGGTGATGGGGGAACCTCCTTCAACTAACTTTAAGCATACCTTGTTAACATCTATAAATCCCAACCCTTAATTCTCTTAATTTTTTTTAACCCCTACATGTTAACATCTATAGCATATAACCCATATAACTGATATAATCCTCAATAAATCCTAAACCTTAATTCTCTTAATTCTTTAACCCTACCTGTTAACATCTATAACATCTAGCCCTTATAACCCATATAATCCTTGTAACTTCTAATCCATAACCCCTAATCCAATAAATCCAATATAATTATTTTAACCCCTATATGTTAACATCTAGAGCCTCTAACCGATATAATCTATATAACCTCTAATCGATATAACCTTTGACAACTATAACCACTAAACCCTATAACTCATATAATCTTCACCCCATAACTTCACACCCTCAATTATTATACTTTATAATATTTAACACTTAAAAACATTATAACTCATAGAAAACCATATTTCTTATAATACCTAAGAAAACATTCTTAACACCTAAGTTATACAACCATTAATATTACTCCTAACCCTAATGTTACTTATAAACTATAATATAACCCCTTACCAATATAAAATGGTTCCTTAAACTCTATAGCTAATGAGTACCCTTATAAATGATAACTTGTCTAATGTAGAACCCTTAACAATTGTAACCCAAACCCTTAGTCAACTAAAACCTCTAACTTCCATCACCTAACAACCCATATCATACATATTATCTAAAACCTTATTCTAACACTTAACCCCAGTAAATCCTAACACCCTCGACCTGTAATCCATGTCCCATAACCTCTAATCCATGTTTATGATAAACCTTAAAACTCCTCTCAACCTTGAACCTTAACCTCAAAGTACTATAACCCTAATACTTATAATCCATAAGCCTAAAACATTATAACTGATAACCCATATATATTGTTGGGTGCCATTTTATGCTTATTTTTCGCTTTACAACAACTTTGTCTCAAAACCATCCATTTTGAACCCATATATATTGTTGGGTACCATTTTATGCTTATTTTCACTTCACAAATCATACTTTTGTCTCCAAAACCATCCATTTTGCCTTCATATTATTCCATATTTTCCATAAAACAACCTATGCAAGGTACATTTATCATTCCTGATCCGGATTTTATGAGCAGAACAAAATTAATATAGATTATTAAAAGATGATTAACACAGAATAACAGAGATACAGTAAAACTGTTTTTTTTTAAATAAGCTGAAACTATAAAATGCAGCGGAAACAAGCTTGCTGGAATGGTGGCGGCTTATCTATGAGAAGAGATGTGACGACTGCGCTCATTCGCAAGAAGATGATTACAATGAGGCTCTGAAGGCCTTTTTACAATAAACAGGAATGTCAAAAACCCTAGACATCCAAAAACCTAACCCTAGGAGATGAAGCGCCAAAAGTCACGTGGGCCCCGTTTGGGTAAGTTAGCCGGTCAACTTCCTGGGGTCGTAGATTTTGCATACGATATCCATTTTAGGCGCACGATAGCCCACTGGAAAGGTCTATCCGAGGACTACACATTTTGGTGTTTAGGGCCTCAAAACGACATCGCAAGTTAGGGACCCAAAAACTAGGAAAAACAACTGCCAAACTAGAAAACTGCCAAAGTGAACCAGTTGGAATAGTTGGGAGGCCACCGACATCCATATGGATCAATTCCTTAGCTTAAGAATTGAATTTTTGAATTTTCAACATTAAAATTAAAAATTTATCAGAAATTACAGGATTTGACAAAATCCCGTAATTGCTCCAAGGTTCATGTACTTCCAGGACAGTTGGGAGAAATCAGAGACACGTGTCATGATCCTTGATGTACAAGTATGGATGAATATCTATCAGGTTTGATATTTGAGCTTTCCAGGTGTCTGGTCAATGCTGGTCAAACAGGGCCACTTCAACAGAAAATACCCTGTTTTAGCAGAAAATTATGGACAGTTTTAGATTTTCGGATTTAATACATGTATTTTTGTTGATTTAATACATGAATGTGTAGGGGTATACATGGATGATTTTTCTGTGTATGGAAATACTTTTGATGATTCCTTGAAAAAATTGGAAAAAGTCCTAAAAAGATGGATAGAAACAAATTTGTCTCTTAGCAATGAAAAATGTTTCATGATGTTAACTGAAGGAATAGTATTGGGTCATCATATTTCATCATCAGGAATTACAGTGGATCCTGCAAAAATACAAATCATTGTGAACCTATCAGAACCAATCAGTCAGAAGGATGTGAGAAGTTTTGTTTTTGTAGTTAACAATAAGTAGAGTGTGGGAACTTTTGAACCTTCTACTTCATTTGTACTTTTCCAATAGTTTGGCTCTGGTAATCTCAATTGAGAGAGGCTTAGAAGTTTGTTGTTTCCTTGCATGTTGGTAACATGATTAATGTTGCATGCCACAACATCAACGGTTGAACTTTTGAAGTGAGAGGTCCTTTGCCAACATGGCAAATAATGATCAAATAAATCATCATCGATCCCATTTAATTCACCCTTACTATATTTGCATGCAATCATTTGATTAATCTTTTCTAACCTTTGATGAGGACAATTTCGGGAGCATAATTTCCTGATTATATAATTTTGGGATTATATTTAGTAAATTATTATTTACTTGGCGTAAGGTTTGGCAGAGACTGATTGAGATGTGAATCATGGATAGTGTTTTTGTGGTGAATTGCGGAAAATCTGTCCTTTGGCCATATTGAATTTGAAAATTAGTAAGTTTCATGGTTTGTTGGCTGTAAGTTTTGGTAGTAACGGTGAATCCGAAATACTCAGACAAGGGATGCCATCAATCAATAAATCTTACTTGCATAAAAGCTTAAATGTTGATTGTGGTAACCAAACTTTATGTCTCACTATCCTCATTTGCTAGAAGAGAATCTATGGTTATTTCATTGGTCTATGCTTTTAATTTTGATCATTTCTTGAGAGATAGAGGAAGAGAAGCATGACTACTCTATAGATCCTATAAAATTAGCTACTATTTTTGTTCATGGAGCATTTAAGGCTGGTAGTGAAGGTGAAGACACTAAGATAGCTCCAAAATGGTGATGGGGGAGCCTCCTTCAGCTAACTTTAAGCATACCTCTTTCAATATTTCGCAACCTTGAGTGATTTGTAGGCTATAGCTCAACACGACAACTCTGGCATAAAGACAAGCCTAGGAAATGGCAGTGTCAGCAAGGAAAGGCAAGTAATCACTAACAACTCTTTAAAATGTTAGCTAATTATTTAGATGAAAAACCTAGGGGTAAGGTCTTGAGATGGGTAGTGAAACTTTTGCCCCTTTCAGTGTATAGCACTTTTTTCAAGTCTCAATAAAGGAGTTACAATGCACTCGCACAAAGGAATTGGGGGAATTTGATGGTTCAAAGGAAGATAATCAATCAATCCCAAAAGTCCCCTAAAGTTGTCTAGAGTCTAGGAGAGCGTGAGAATCGATAACTAGTGAAGGAGGAAACAAAGGTAAGGATTCAGGAGTTGAAAGCTGGAAGGAAGGGAAGAAAGCGCATTAAGTTGCTAAAAGCAAAACCTCAATTGGTCCTTGGGGTGGATCTCACAATGTAGTAGGTTGTGGGAATGATAAGTAGAACCCTGACAAGTCATTCCTATGGAAGGTTCATATTGAAGAAAAACCTATTCGATCGAATAGAGAGATCTTGGACCCAAATGTTAGGATACTCACATGGTTTCCACACATTAGTAAAAGGTTGGTTAGTTTTTAATTGTCAATTCAAAGTGGACACCATTCTAGTTTTATTGTCGAAATGGTGTTGTGGTACAACCTCAATGATATTGAAAAAATGGATGTCAAAACTTGATCCAAGAATGGAAAGGGTTACCAAACACTACATC
>SNQJ01S0239753.1:0-13587 GCA_010110895.2 Picea sitchensis
TTTCTCAATCTCGTCCTTGAATTTCTTGGGGTGCCTATAAGGTGCTATAATCACCAGTGTAGCCCCTGCTTCTAACTCAATCATGTGCTCAAAACCCCTGTCGGGCGGTCTCCCTGGTGGTATCGGCCCAAATACTGGCTCATACTGACCCATAAGCTCTCTAATCTGTGGATGGTAATGCTCCCTATTATCCCCACTTTTAGGGGTAACTAGGAGATCATGTCTCGAGGCCCACAGGTCCTAGACATGGAGTATCGAGAGCCGGATTGACTTTAGCATGTCCCTGGAGGGCCCACCTTCTCTTCATTTCAGCGCCTCTATCATGTTTGCAGCAGCAACATCCATCACCATCGGATTGGCATTGTGTCAGAGATGGCTCTTGCTCCATGAGGTAATGAGTCCGGATATCATGGTATGTGTCACTTTGATCATTAAAACCTTTGAATATGTGCATTTGTTTCCTTTTATTTCTAACAAATGCTTGGATCTTACGCTTTACCACTTAACCATGTCTGGGGGGTTTGACAAAATTCCCTAGTAAGCCTGTGCCCATAGGTTTTGGTTTGCCACTGGGGAGGGCTTCTGAAAAGCTATCGTCCGCTCCCATCATGACACCGCTTTTTCACCTTGCTTCCCGCCCATCTATTCCTTGCACTTGTCCGGGCCATGGGTTGACCTCTTTACAAGATTGCACCTTACCTCGTGGGAAGAAGGGGCTAAAGGCCCAGGAGGTAAAAGCAAGTTGGAAAAAGATAAAAGCCTAAGAATAAAACCTCGAGATGCTTCGCCTAGGGATCCTCTAGAAATCAATAAAAGGCTTCTCAGCAAGAAACAAGAGGGACCCGTAAAAATAACAAAAACGAGACCTAGTCAGAGGATAGGGGGTCTCATCACGAGCCAACCTATTAGGTCCATGGGTACCTAGCAGTATGACATTGCCACCATTTGGTTACCATGCCAGGGTAGTGACTCTTGGTTGCATTGCCAAGGGAAAGGGGGTCTCATCACGAGCCGACCTTCTCATTTTTGCAAAAGTACTTGTGGGTAACGCTGTCACCACTGGTCACCACGCCAGGGTAGTGTCCTTTGATTAACCTCTTGAAGAAAAGCAATAAAGAATAAAAGAATAAAGGCATAGGCTTGTAAATATTTTCATCAAGGACAGGTGCAACTCGCCTTCTACAAAGGCACCCACAGGTAAAACCCTGCATCCTCTGCTCCCACTGCACCCACTTGCCAGGACATCCCTTGACCACCTCACCCACTTACATGGCTCCGATAAGATTTCTTCCAGAAACTTTCCTTTTCCAGTGAACACTAGCCCAATAGGACGCCCTGTCATTTTCTCCAAACTTGTATTGCAGGCTCGTGTAATGTCTTTGAGCTTTTCACTGATGTATTATGGATTTTATGCACATGTTTAATAATATTGATGATGAGATGTGATTGACATTGATATGATCCCTGTGATGTATGAGCCCACGGAGGGCGTAGCTGTTGATGTGCACGATTATACCCAGTGGACATGTACCATTTGGATTGGTACACATGGGGAGATGATCAGTTCAGACCTCCATGGGGTTGAAGAGCCCATCAAATGGATGCTGAGACCCCATTAGGGGGCAGAGACAGGACAGAGATGGATCAAGGGCTTTGCATCGGAGAAGAGGAGGACGTTCCCTCAAAGGCACCCTGGCAGAGCTTGACCTAGGGGGGTTGTGCCCTGTCCACTGGAGCGTTGGCCTTGGAAGGCCTAGGACGTCACCCTTGATGATCATGACGTCATCCAGACTTGTGGACGTCTTGGGAGGCAAATTTGGCAGTAATGGCACGTGTGGCAGGATGGAGAAGCCCAAGGAGGGCTAACGTTTTGCTCCAGGATGCTGCATCTGCCCTAGAAGGGGCTAACGTCTCCCTCAAAGGGGCATGACGTCTCTCTTTAGCTTGATTAGGGTTTAATTTTGGTCATTTAATGTAAAACAATATAATTTTTAGTATTTTGGCCTTGTCGGCCTTTTTATGACCTAAAAGTGAAATTAGGTCATGGTACAGTATAAATTGAGAGTTTTCACTCTTATTTTTTCGTGATGTTTCACTCACTCATTAGTGAGGTCTGAAATTAGCGCTACACTTGGGTTCTTTGGCTGAAATTGTGAGGCGCACTTGTTGAAGGAGGGCATTTTGGATCTCTTTTTGGCATTTTTGGCATATTTCTTGATGGAAGGTGTTACAACTAGGGTTTGCTATGATGTTTCTTGGTGAAATGTAAGTGAATTTCTGAAAAACTTCTTAATTGAATGGTTGTATTGTTATTTCTTGCATTTATTGTTATAAATTTGTTGAATAAATCCTAGGTGACAAGCACACATCATTAGTCCTTGTCTCATGTCCCCATCAAGACGTTTCAGCCATTATTTGAAGAGAGAAAGAGCCTAGCCTTAGCTACACTCTTTCCCCATCTTCTCTTGCTAGCCATTTTACTTTTCTAAGATAAGAAGAAGGAGACACATCAGGGCCTAGTTCAACTACACCTTGATGAGCTAATTTTCTAGGGTTTGCAGGTAAAGCCTTGCCATAGCAACACATTGCCTTGTAAACCCTCTTGTCTTAGTCTTAAGCCATTTTTAGATCTAGCCATTTTTTTCCATTTGACCTAAGGAAGGAGGAGAGAGAACTGAGGCCTAGTTCCCCTACACCAAAGTGAGCCTCTCTCCCCTAGGGTTTTTGTCGTTGAGGCCTTGTTGTAGCAACACCTCAAGACTTAATCCTCCAGTCCTTAGCCTTATTATCTTCGTTGATCCTTCAGCTCTTGCGTCCTCCCTTTGACTCCATTAAACCTAGGAAACGCACTAATCTAAGACCTAGCCTGTGAGTATTATGATCAAAACCACTCTCAATACTTTACATGAAACCCTGACTATTCTAACCCTAGCCTAGGACTAACCCTACTAACCGAGTGTTGCGGTCATGTTTTGCTATAAACATCATTGAGTAGCTAACGTTTCACTTTTGAGCAATTGAATGGTTGATTTAAGGGCATTACTTGAATGAAGTGTTGATTATCACATTGAATGCCACGTTTTCTCAACATTTATTGAAGAAGTAACATTTATTATCATTGCTATTTCGTAAACATTGACTTCATCAATATTTACTTTTCAATTGCCTATATATGTATCAGAGAGTCATTATTTCATGAAGTACTAACCAAGTGAGCAAGCTTGCATATATCAGTTTCTTGTTGCTTTGTCTCAGGCAGGTGTTTCTCTGTTTTGGGTTATACTTTATTATTGGTTGTTAGCCGGACTATCTGCTTGGTGGTGACTTGTGAGGGGGGAAATTCATCTTTGTCTTACAATCCTTTGTCTTCTCAAAACCCTAGGTCACCTGGGACGTCTCCCCTGGGCCTTACCTCCCTAAACAGAAAGAACCATCCCATTGAGGTGACATTGGGTGGGATTGGTTCCAGTTAAGCCAGTTTGACTACTCTTCATACATTTACTATCGTAACTACAAACTGCGAGATAACATTTTGGCGCCGCTGTCGGGGAACACTGAGTCAAAACTTTCCTCAAAGATGACAGTTTTCGGTAAGCTTCGCCTCTAGAGTCTTTATCTTACAAGCTTACCTGGGACTCCACTAAGGGTGTGTTTCCCTTTCTTCTTTGATAGTTTCAAGAAAATTATCTGGCGACTCCACTAATGACGACCGGTAGCGGGCGTCAATATTTACCTCTTTCTACTATAGTGTCTGGCACCCCTTCGAACCCCGCTCTTGCTGTAGGTTCTCCCAAATGGTCTTGCCAAGAAATCTTCCCGTGTTTTGACTTAACCAATATTTAAGGTGGATTACATGACCTACCCAAAGGTGTCAAGTCTTGGCTACCAAGTTTCTGAGGAGAGGGGATCTCTTCTGACAACTCGTATTGGACCCAATTTTGTGAAAGTTTTGAGTTTCATCAAACCAGTCAAGAACACCCTGACATCTTTATGAGGCTTTTTGCAAGCTCTCTTATTGGGAAAGCCAAGACTTGGATTGATTCTTACCCAAAAGGAGGCATAAAAACTACTGAAGAATTGGAAAGAGATTTTAAAATAAGATGGTGCAATCATGAACACACACAACCCTTATACTCTCAATACATTGATGTTTGTAAAGGTTCCAGCAAGAGCATTAAGGATTTTAATGACATATTCAATCTTCTCCTAAAAAGGCTCCGACCTAACCTAAACTTAGAGGAAGCTATCCTCCATCACTACTTGAACTCATTTGAGGGAATCTTGCAGTTTACCCTCAAGGATAGGTCACCCTCAACCTTTGAAGAGGCGCAAGACTTCGCTTGCCAAATTGAAAAGAACCTTGAGTTCGAAGACTACATCCATCAGGTTGACTTTTCACACAATAGTAGCCCATCGCAATCTAGTGATGAAGACACTACTGAACCTAACCTTCCGCAAATCTTTGAAGTAAAATCCATGGTTCCCAAGAGGAAATGGAGCACTTCTCATATCAATGTACAAGATGTTCCTCTTTCAGAACCGCCCACGGAAGTAGAAAACGTTCAGGATCTTTTCCCACACAGTGCAGAGATTGAAGCTTCCTTACCACAAATGTATGAAGATAACCTTTGTGAAGAAGCACCTCTTTTTGTCCACCAGGTAGACCACTTTGGATCAAGGTATGGTGAGGCCACGCCTTTTTACACTACTCTTCGAATCAATGACTCCCTCCTCCACAATTGCATTTTTCACCCAAACGCTACAACCAACTTTATGACTGAGGAAGTCATGCATCAATTGGGCCTTAGCCTTTCACAACCAAACACCAAAGGGGGTTTTGCAAAGGCCTAGGATCGCGTGTTTTTATAAGGTAAATTAAAGGTAGTTGAATGAGAGATTGTGTGGCCTCTTTAGAGGCTACCTTTTTGTTTGGAAATTGGGGAGAACTTACCGAAGCTCCAGGGCCTCACCAGTAAGTTCACTAAGGGTGTCAGATGTCCAACACAGGGAGAACCTAGATCTCAAAGTTCCCGTCTGACCTCACACACTCCCCTTAGGCGTTTTCCCGTTCATTGAGATAGAAACTATCGAGATTTCCCTAATTAAACTACAAGCAAGGTTTATTTTAGCTTTGCAAAAATGAAAGAAATTAACTTTGAATGTAACTGAAATGAAACTTTGCAAGATGCTTGAAACTGAAAGGAGCTTTGCAAGAAACTTGAAAATGAAATGAGCTTTCAAAAAAACTTGAAAATTAGAACTTGCAAAAATTATTGTTGATAGTAGAAAGTAAGATCTAAGTTAAGCATGCATAAAGATTGAAAGTACTTTTTTAAGTATAAATTCATGCGAAATTTGGGTGTTATAAGTACAACAGTTAGCCTTCAGGGTCCTTTCTCAGGTTACTTCATCCTCTTATTGCGAGAGGAATTGGAGCACATATGAGAATTTGTACAGTGTGAAAAAGAGCAGGATTGAGCAGTTCAGGGTAATGTGCACACCAACCTTAATCTTATTTACAGGAAAAGGCAGGAGTGGTTGAAGGGAAAGACAAAGATGTGGGATGTCTTTCTTGATGATATGGGTTTGGATGGCAATATTGATTTCGCATTAGCCAACATGGATCTTAATGAACCCGTCTTAGAGCTGGTCACTTTTGATGAGGACAATGAGGAGCCTCAGATGGAGCTCTTATCCCCTAGCCTAGGGATAACTAAGGAGATTATGTCTCGAGGCCCACAGGTCCTAGACATGGAGTACCGAGAACCAGATCGACTTGAGCATGGCCCTGGAAGGCCTATCCTTTTCTTCTTCAGGGCCTCCACTCTGTCAGCAACAACAACATCCATCACATCGGCTTGGTCCGGCAGCAGAAATGGGTCTTTCTCCATGAGGTAATGAGTCCGGGTATCATGGTATGTGCCACTCTGATTCTCAAAACATTTGAATATGTGCATTTGATTCTTTTTTCTTCTAACGTGTGCTTGGACCTTATGCCTTTCCACTTGACCACACCTGGGGGGGAATGACAGGTTTCCCTAGTAAGTTGGTACCCATAGGGTTTGAGTTGCCACTTGGGGGATTCATGAAAGGTCATCGTCCGTTCCCACCATACTTACCACTTTCCATCTTTTTCCCGCTCATCCATCCCATACACTCGTTCGAGCATTGGGTTGGCCAAATATCAAAGGGTTGTACCTTACCTTGTAGGAAGAAGGGGCTAAAGGCCCAGAGGGTAAAGGTAGCTGGCAAAAGATAAAAGCCAAAAGAATGAAACCTTGAGATGCTTTGCCCAGGGATCCCCGAGAAAACAATAAAAGGTTTCTCAGCAAGAAACAAAGGGACCCATTAAAAGTAATAAATTAAGACCTAGTTGGAGGACACGGGGTCTCATCACGAGCCAACCTATTAGTTCTATGGGCATGTAGCGGTATGACACTACCATTCAGTTGGTCATCACGCCAAGGTAGTGGCTCTTGGTGGAATAACCAAGAGAAAGGGGGTCTCATCACGAGCTAGCCTTCTCATTTCCGTGAAATGCTTGTGGGTAACATTGTCACCACTGGTCACCACGCCAGGGTAGTGTCCCCTAACTAACCTCTTGACAGAAAAAGCAATAAGAATAAAAGATAAAAGGCATGAATGGTCTTGGAAACATTTGTATCCATGACAAGGTGCAACTCACCCTCTTCAGAGGCACTCGCAGGTAAGCCATGCATTTCCCTACTATCACTGCACCCATTGCCCAGGCATCCCCTACCACCTCATCCACTCACATGGCTTGGATTTGACTTCACCCGGGAACATCCCACATCCAATGAGCATTAGCCCAATAGGACGTCCTAGCGTTCCCTCGAAACTTGGCTTGTAGAATAGCATAACGTCTTTGAGCACTTGTCCAGGTAAAAGTGTTTTTATGCACATGTTTAAATAACTTGATGATTAGATGTGATTGACATTGCTATGATCCCTGTGACTTATGATCCCATGGAGGGCGTATTTGTTGATGTTACAGGTCCTCACCCGATGGACAGGTACATATGGGGAGATGATTAGCTCGAACCTCCATAGGACTAAAAGCCCACCAGATGGATGTTGTGACCCAGCCAGGGGCAAAGACAGATCAGGGGTTTGCACCAGAGAGAGAGGAGGACGTTCCACTAGGGATACCCTGACAGGCCTGGACCCCGGGGGGTCTTGCCCTTTTCACCTTGATGTAGGCCTTGGAAGGCCCATGACATCACCTAGGTCACCCAACGTTTTGGATACTTTGGAGGCAGTTGTGTGCCAAGTGGCACGTGTGGAATGATCCTGAGGCCCAAGGAGGCCTAACGTTTTGCTCCAAGAGGCCAACGTTGCCCTTTAGGGTTTAATTGTGACATTTAACGTAAAAACTGGATATTATGTGTAATAGGCCCTGTCGGCCTTTTTGACCTAATTCTGGTCATTAGTATTGTATAAATAAGGGTTTAAACCCTTGTATTATTCATCATCTTTCACTAACATTTATGAGGACTGAAATTTGCGCCCTATCTAGGGTTTCTTGGCTGAAATTTTAGGCGCACTTGTTGAGGAAGGCTAAATTTGGAGTATTTTGGCAAGTTTCTTGGTGGATGGGTTCGACTAGGGATTTTCTTGATGATTCTTGATGTATGTAAGTGATATTTCTGCAATTCTTCTTAATTGAATGGTTATAGTCTTATTTATCTTTCATTTACATTCAAGATTATGAAATTGCTTGATTAAACCCTAGGAAGACTAGCACATGTTATTGTCCTAGCTTTAAAAGCCTTCACCTACTAGATCTTGTTAAGCGACCATTTTTCTTGAAGCATTTGCTAGGGCCTTTCCATTGCAAAACCCAAGTCTTACTTGCTTTAGGCGATTTTGCTTCATCATTGAGTTAAAGAGGGAGGAAATCTACTAAGGCATAGGGTTACCTACACCTTAGTAGCTAGTTTCCCCTAGGGTTTGATAATTGGAGCCTTGGGTTACCAACACTCCAATCTATCAATCTCTCTTGTCTTTGACTCCCCTATTATCATTATTTCTCTTGAACATTTGTTGCCACATCATTGACTCCATTTTCCCTAAAGCACTAGTCTAAGTCCTTGTTATCGCGCAGTTTGTAGTTAAGGTAAAGACGAATGAGAGAAAGGCAAATTGGCGTAACTGAGACTATCCCACCACTGTCACCTCAATGGGATAGCTCTTTCGGCTTAGGGTGGTAGGCCTAGGGGAGACGTCCCCGGTGACCTGGGGTTTTGAGAAGGCAAAGGGTTAAAAGGTCGAGTAAAGTTTTCCCCCTCACAAGTTAGCACCGATCAGAAAGTCCGGCTTAACAGCCAATAAAGGTAAAGATAACCGGAAATAGTAACCAAAAGTGTACCTGCCCGAGACAAAGCAACAAGGAAACTATACATGTGCAAGATCACTTGCTTGGTTAGTACTTCATATAATCATGGACTTCTGATATAAAGCAATTGATAAACAATATCGATGAAGCAAGTCAATGATGTAAACTAGCAATGATTACAATCTATCACTTCACAATAAATGCTAAAGAAGAAACTTCACAATATGCAATGGAAAATTATCATCAATGTAACAATACCAACATTAGAAGCAACGCTTCAACCAATCACTCAATTGCTTTAAAGATTAATAAATGCTGGAAGGTATAAGTATAGCACAAGTAGATAATAGCAACAACAGGGTTAGTGAATGTTAGTCTAAGCTAGGGTTAGAAGTAGTTAATGATTGTTCAAGAATATTTAGAAGTTGTGTGTGATCAAGGTACTCAACACAAGAAGTCTTAAATCAATGCGTTATTAGGGAAAATGGAGTCAAAATAGTTGCAAGTGTTGAAGGGACGAAATGATAGTGATAGGGCTAGAGACAAGAGGGTTTTAATGTTGAAGTGTTGCTAAGGCAAGCCCTCAACAATCAAACCCTAGGGGAGACGACTCACTAAGGTGTAGTAGACCTAGGCTTTAGTGCGTCTTCCTCCTTATCTAGCTCAAAAGGTAATTTAAAACAGCTAGCTTGAGTTATAAATGCTATGGCTAAGGAGAAGCGAGTTTAATGATGAAGTGTTGCTAAGGCAAGGCTTCATCAATCAAACCCTAGGGGAAAACAACTCACTAAGGTGTAGAAACCCTAGGCCTTAGTGCGTTTTCCTCCTTCCTTAGCTCATTGACAAGATAAAAAACGGTTAGGCTAGAAGAGTAGAAGTAGAGTGTTTCTATGGCAAGGCTCTATCTAACATCAAAAAATCAAAATGGCTCTTAGCTTATTTTAGTAGGGACATGAAACAAGGACACGAACATGTGCTTGTCCCTAGGGTTTAATCCAACAAATTATAATAACAAAATGCAAGTAAACAATACCATAACCATTCAATAAAGAAGTGTTTGCAGAAATTTACTTACATCCACCATGCATTCATATAGCCAAACCCTAGTTGTAAACCTTCCACCAAGAAAATGCTAAAATAGCCAAGAAAAAGCCTCCTTCAACAAGTGCGCATCAATTTTCATCCAAAAACCCTAAAGGAGGGTGTAAATTTCAGACCTCACTAAGTGTGAGTGAAAGATGATGTCTAAAAAGAGAGTTTTGCTCTCTTACTTATACAATGCAAATGACCTTGATTAAAATTTAGGTCACCAAAAGGCCGACAAGGCCAAAATACAAAATAATATTGTTTTGCATTAAAATGTCATAATGAAACCCTAGTCAAGCAAATAATGAGGGCGTCATGGCCTTTTAGGGTGACATTAGCCCTTTATAGGGAAAATGTGGCCTCCTAGAGCAAAACATTAGCCCTCCTTGGGCCCCTAGAAGCTGCCACACGTGCCATAACTGCCATGATTGCCTGCCAAAGACGTCCACATTGCTGGATGAAGGATGGGTATCCTAGTGATGTCATGGGCCTTCCAAGCCCAACGTTCCAACTGAGAGGGCACAACCCCCCAGGTAAGGCTCTGCCAGGGTGCCTCTGTGGAAAGTCGTCCTCTTCTCCAGTGCAAACCCTTCTATCCTGTCTCTGCCCCCTGCTGGGGTCTCAACATCCATCTGGTGGGCTCTTCAGCCCCATGGAGGTCCGAACTAATCATCTCCCCACGTGTACCTGTCCAACATGCTACCTGTCCGTCGGGTATGATCCTGCACATCAACAGATACACCCTCCATGGGCTCATAAGTCACAGGGATCATAGCAATGTCAATCACATGTGCATAAAAACCCTTTTTACCCAGTTAAGTGCTTAAAGACATTATACAAATCTGCAAGGCAAGTTTGGAGGAAGTCACAGGGCGTCCTATTGGGCTAGTGCCCACTGGAAAAGGGGTGTTTTCGGAAGAGATCAAATCTAAGTCATGTAAATGGATGAGGTGGGTAAGGGATGTCCTGACAAGGGGTGCAGTGATAGCGGAGAAATGCAAGGCTTACCTGTGGGTGCCTTTGTAGAAGGCGAGCTACACCTGTCCTGAATGCAAATGTTTCTAAGCCCATTCATGCCTTTTATTCTTATTTGTTTATTTCTTTTTCTTTCAAGAAGCTAATCAGGGGACACTGCCCTGGCGTGGTGACCAGTGGTGGCAATGTTACCCACAAGCACTTTCACGGAAATGAGAAGGCTGGCTCGTGATGAGACCCCCTATCCTCTGACTAGGTCTTGTTTTATTATTTTTATGGGTCCCTCTTGTTTCTTACTGAGAAGCTTTTTACTGCTTTCTCGGGGATCCCTGGGCGAAGCATCTCGAGGCTTCATTTTTAGGCTTTTATCTTTTCCAGTTGCTTTTACCTTCTGGACCTTTAGCCCCTTCTTCCCACAAAGCAAGGTGCAACCCCTAAATGATTGGCCAACCCAATGTAATGGGATGGATGAGCGGGAAGCAAGATGGAAAGTGGTAAGTATGACGGGAACAGACAATGACTTTTCAAAAATCCCCCCAGTGGCAACTCAAAACCTATGGGCACAAGCTTACTAGGGCATCTTGTCATTCGCCCCAGACATGGTCAAGTGGATATATATAAGATCCAAGCACCCGTTACAAACAAAAAGAACTAGATGCACATATTCAAAGGTTTTGAGTATCAGAGTGACACATACCATGATACCCGAACTCATTACCTCATGGAGCAAGAACCATCTCTGATACATGACAAAGTCGAGGTGATGGATGTTGTTGCTGCTAACAAAGTGGAGGTGCTGAAAGGAAGAAAAGATGGGCCCTCCAAGGCCATACTCAAGTCGATCTGGCTCTCGATACTCCATGTCTAGGACCTGTGGGCCTCAAGACATAATCTCCTTAGTTATCCCTAAAAGTGGGGGATAACATTTGGCTCCAACTTGGGGACATGTGCTCACCGTAGAGCGCATGAGAACCTCAACATCTCTGGCATAACCTGTAACCTGCTTGATCTCAATAGAAACTATCAGTGACCATTTGGGGTGGTGATATCACCCCCAACTCATATATAAAAAAAACTGAAAGCAAACATATATATACAAGTGTAAAAGAAAACTACTCTAGTATGAAATGCAAATGGTATATACAATGAATGCAAAGGCCTACCTACTTACCTGCACTTACCTGTTGGCTGGATGTTAGGTGTAGTTAAACGATCAGTGAAACCAATACAACAATGTCCCACAATACCTGCCTTTGTGCTTCATCATAAACCAAAACAATGATAAGTTAAGCACAAAAATAACATGGGTTAGAGAATATATCATATCATCGGAAATCAAAAGGTCTAACTCATGGAGGTGGGTGGGAGGGATAAAATCATGCCAAGTCATTCTCTGCGGAAAGTGGTCAATCCACTTCAAGAAGGGATCATGAAAAGTCAAAGGCTCAAAAAACTGACTCAAAAGGTCTGCAAGCTGGCTACCTAGGACGTTCCCATAATCTGAAGCATGGGAAGGGATTGACAAGGATCTAGTAGATGACTGGCAAACTCTTAAGGGAAAGTTGAAACACTGAGATGACAGAGTTATTCTTGTAGTATTCAACCAACCCTTGGACTCTAGGGTTTGCCCCAGAGAAAACTCAATACAAGAGACATATCTCCCAACTACACCTCTAGAGACATAACAAAGTAAAGTAATCGGAGGTGGCTGGAGAAAGTTGTCATAACGATTCTTCTTCAGGCAAAAAACGTGCTTACTCCTATCAAGACCTGAGCACAACGATGGTTGATAATCTTCTTCACGGAATGAATCCAAGTGCTCAGAGGAGTATCCATCAAGATCCTCAAGGTATGACCGGAAATCATCAGGAAAACATGGTACTAGGTCATCCTTGGGTGTTTGGAAAATATCGAAAATTACATCTTCTCCTTGTTGCCACTGGTCAAGAGTAATTTGTTGTGATAATTGTAAAGCCAACACTTGGAAATGATTCTCGATGTCATAAATGGGATCCATATCATAACCAACAACATACCACCTACGTTTCCCAACATGTATGAACTCATCAATGTTATCAACCATGCCACTATCTGTATCATAACATGCAGGTTTTGAAGTATTCAAAGACTCATTTATTTCCTCCTCATCTCCTAGATCATAAAGTAGAGATTTGTTAAAATTTTGGAGAGGAGGGTGACTTACCATATTGGTTTCCTCTTGTGCAAGAGTTTGAGGACTTGGGTGTCTTCAACATGCATCACTGTTTCATCCTTATGAATTTCTCCTTCATCTTCAACTGTACAACAAGGAAAGTCTGCTTCGTTCAAGGATTCCATTTCTCCTATACACTCTGAATCATGGAACAAGGTATTATCACAATCCTGAAAAGGAAAGCAACTAACCTCATTCTCTTTTTCTTGTGCAGGAGAAATAGGCTCTTGGATGGCTTCATCAGAGAGAGGAGGGCATGCTGATATTTCGTCTTCTTGTTTGGGTTCCGACTCCTCAACTGTTTCTTCAACAATCCTTTTCTCTTGGAAAACTTCATCAAGATCTTTTCCCTTAACATCTTGTTGGTCGAAAACTTGTTTCCCTTCTTGGAAATCAACAGTGAAGGCTCCAAGGGAAACTAATTTTTCTAGACTAAGAGTGTCCGAGGTATCTTCAGGATCATTGATTTTGGTCCCAAGAGAGGAAATATGTTTTCCCTTGGACAAGGAGAGATTTACCTCGATCCACATGGCCATGTTATAAGCTTCGTTGAGTGTTTTTGGCCTCTTCTTACTCAGGAGGAACCCTAAGTGCACCAAAAGTGCATTGGTAAAGAGGTACACAAGGTACTTTTCTTCAGGGGTATAGGTAGCAGCAATTTGGTATAGCAATCTTTGAAACCTACCCTCGAAATACCTGACAGTCTCGTTCTTGGTTTGTCTTATACAATCGAGTTTCTTTAGTAACTTTTGCACATCTTTCAATTTCATACCCCAGTTTCGGAGAAAGATCACTTCTAACTGGTCCATAGATGTGATGCTAGCAAAAGGGAGATTATCATACCATTCTCTAGCATTCCCATGAAGAGTGGCAGAGAAAAGTTTCATCACTAAATCCTCAGCATCATCACTGACAGGATGGAGTTGGAAGAAGGACCAAAAATCAGCCATACGATAAT
>SNQJ01S0239755.1:0-13600 GCA_010110895.2 Picea sitchensis
CCATGGACGTGTTTGATCTCTGTGTGTTGTTGATATTGTGTCTTTGCATGTTTGCTTCATTTTATGCTTATCTATTATATGCTGCCTATGTGATTGCATATCAGGTTAGAAACCTGAGAGAATGAGTTTCAATTGTTTCTCTGCTTGAGCCAGGAGATTCCTGCATAGAGTGCAGTTGAATTCCTCCGCATAGAGTGTGTCG
This sequence comes from Picea sitchensis, assembly GCA_010110895.2. Classification (NCBI taxonomy): domain Eukaryota; kingdom Viridiplantae; phylum Streptophyta; class Pinopsida; order Pinales; family Pinaceae; genus Picea; species Picea sitchensis. The sequence continues at coordinate 203 of SNQJ01S0239755.1, forward strand.
AGGAGGCTAAGTAGCTGAACCTTTGTTCTCGTTTACCCAGAGTAAATTGGGATTGTCCAAGCCGTGTAGGTGAGTGCAGGTTGGGTAGGAGCCTCAGTAGCAAGGCTGAGAAGGAAAGGGTCGAGATTGTTGCGAGCGTGAGTGCACAGGACCCGGAAGACTTCTTCACTGTTGAAAGTGGTTGAAGACCGAACGCAGGGAGCGCGTTCGAAAAATCTCTGAAGGAGTCAGAGGGAAACAAAGCTCAGAAGGGACAGCCCCTTTCGAATCCTTGAAGAAATCGACTTAGCAGAGGTCGCACAGGACGAAGGTGGTGGAACAGAGATCTCTTCATAGAGGAATAGAATCGACGACTTGAATCGTCGTGTGGACTCGCGAAGTCCCGTGGATCGTTGGATCTGGGAGAAAGAGCGAGGCGGTTAACCCTCAGGCGCAGGGAGAACCATTTTCCATTGTACATCGACAAATCGGAGTTGGCGAGTGCAAAGGTTTCATGTATGTCAAAATCGCGAGGTGCGATCCCCCGATTTGATCTGAGTCGTCGATCACTGGAGGAACAGGTGGCACAAATCTGAGACATCGGAGTTTTGACATTCGGGGTTTCCAGCAGCAGGAAACTTGGAGTCGCGGACCCGCGAACCGCGAAGTCCCGAGACTAACGTGACAGTGGGGCCCCGGGAGACTTAGTGGAGGATAGGTGGCCTTACATCGGGGATCGGCACTTCGGCACTCGGGGATTCGACATACAAAGGATCGGCATCGCGAACAATGATACCCCGAGGTTGACCGTTGACCATTCGAGGTTCGGAGTTTCGGCGGTTGAGTGACGAGGAACAGTGTCACGAATCTCGCGACATCGCGAGACCCGTTCCCCCAATTTCCAAAGGGAGAAAGACGTGGAATTATAACTGTGGGTAGGAGACTCCCGAGGGAGTGGAAGAGCTTGGACTCTTCGGTCCAAGGTTTGCGAAGGTCCTGGTGGTGCAACCGTCCACGGAGGGGCAGGTCAACATCAAGTGGTATCAGAGCCAGGCTATGGAATTCTCTTTGTTCATATAGCAGAGGGAAGCATATCTCAAAATGCCGCCCAGAAGAGAGAGGCAGTCACCTGATCGTGAAGACAGGGACGCGCGAAGAAGGGTTAGGCCAGTAGGCAACCCAGAAATGGAACGTCAGATACGATATCTCAGAGCGAGACTCGAAGATATGGAGGCCACCCAGAGGCGTGGAGCCGACGCAGGAGAATTCAGCGATCCTGAGATTGAGGAGGAAGCTGGACATGATGAAGGGGAGGTCTCAGCCGAGGATGCCTCGACAGAGAGGTTGATCAGAGCTATCTCCAGGATGAGCTCGAAGACAAAAATGGACATCCCGACTTATGAAGGGAGTCTAAACGCTGAGGAGTTGCTGGATTGGATCCGAGCACTCGACACCTACTTCGATTATGAGGATATCGAAGAGGACAAGAAGGTAAGGCATGCTGTCACCAGGCTGAAGGGACATGCAGCCTTATGCTGGGACGAGCTGCAAGCAGACAGACGTTCAAAAGGAAAGCAGAAGATCAAGAGCTGGGATCGGATGATCGCCAAGATGAAGGTGAAGTTTATTCCGAGGGATTACCAGATCACACTGTTCAGGCGGATGCAGAACCTGAGACATAAGTTGATGACGGTGAAGGAATACACCGAAGAATTCTACAGGCTCAACATCCGAGCTGGTCATCGAGAGAGTGATGACGAAAAGGTGGCCAGATACCTGAATGGCCTCAGGTATGATATTCAGGATGAACTGAGCATGCTGACCATCCGGAAAGTTGAGGATGCGTATCAAATGGCTCTAAAAGCCAAAGAGAAGCTGAGCCGCAAGCAGGGTCAGCGAGGGCGAGGCAGAAGCCAACCACGAGGTAAAGCTGTTGTTCAGGAGAGAACACAGAAGCCCAAGGAAGATTGGAAAAGACCTCAAGGAAGAGTTGAAAGAGGTGGAACCTCACAGTAGAGACAGCAAAATGCTGAGCCGAGGAGGCAGCAATATTATCAGCAGGGTGGATATGCTGACGCAAATACAGTTCCTTGTGCCCGAGGCAGAGGAAGAGGTCGAGGAGGAGTTATCACATGCTTCACGTGTGGTAAATACGGTCATAAAGCTGTAGACTGTCCAGAGAGGAAGGTGGACAGAGGAAGAGCTCACATCGCCGAGGCGCAGCAGAGGCGTGATGTTGAGAGCGAGGATGAAGGCACTGGAAGTGGGAAGTCACTGACAGTACATAAAGTTCTCTTGAAACCTGAGAAGGAGGCAGAGGACACCGCTCAGAGATGTCGACTGTTCTGGATGACTTGCAAGACCCAGGGCTGGAAATGCAAGGTTATAGTGGACAGTGGAAGCACAGACAATCTCATTTCGACCGATATGGTGGAGAAATTGGAGCTGAAGACGCGCAAACACCCGAGTCCATACAGGGTGACATGGCTGCAGAAAGGACACCAGGTACGTGTTACAAAACAAAGCCTGGTAAATTTTAAAATGGGTGAATATAGGGATGAAATCCTGTGTGATGTCATTCCCATGGATGTCTGTCATGTTTTATTGGGAATACCATGGCAGTATGATAGACATGTGGTTCATGATGGGAGAATGAACACATACACCTTGGAGAAGGATGGGAAATCACATACACTGCTTCCAGGGAAGGATAAGAAGGTGGAGCCGAAAGTGAGCAGTACGATACTTCTCATGAGTGGGAAAGAGATTCTCACAGAGTTGGAGAAGGAGGAAGATCCACAGTTCTTCATTGTCAGGAAGCCGCGGGTTATCTTGACAAGCACGAGAGTGGACGACTTGCCAGATGAGATTCAGCAACTGCTAGGAGAGTTTGCTGACATCATCGTGGATGAACTACCTCATTCGTTGCCACCGATGAGGAGTGTGAGTCATCATATTGACCTCATACCCGGAGCAAGTCTGCCAAACAAGGCCGCGTATAGATTGACACCTCAGGAGAATGAGGAAGACAAAAGGCAGGTTCAGGATCTGCAGGATAAGGGACTAGTGAGGGAGAGTCTTAGTCCATGTGTCGTTCCAACGGTACTAAGTCCGAAGAAGGATGGAGGCTGGAGAATGTGTACCGACTCCAGGGCAATAAATAAGATCACCATCAGGTACAGGTTTCCATTGCCGAGAATGGATGACTTGATGGATTGCCTGAGTGGGGCGAATTATTTTTCCAAGATCGACCTCAAGAGCGGATACCATCAGATCCGGATGAGAGAGGGGGATGAATGGAAAACAACATTCAAGACAAACGAGGGTTTGTACGAATGGTTGGTCATGCCGTTTGGCTTGACAAATTCACCCAACACTTTTATGAGACTGATGAACGAAGTCCTATGGGAATTCATTGGAAAATTTGTGGTGGTGTACCTGGATGATATACTGATTTTCAGTAAAACCAGGGAAGAACACTTAAGGCATTTGGCCATAGTGATGAGAAGACTGCAGCAGGAGAAGTTGCTGATCAACTTAAAAAAATGCTCATTCATGCAGACAGAACTCATATATCTGGGTTTTGTGATCTCGACAAATGAGTTAAAGATGGATCCTGAAAAGGTGGATGTGATCAGGAAGTGGCCATCGCCGAGAAATGTTTTCGAGGTAAGGAGCTTTCATGGTTTGGCAAGCTTCTACAGGAAGTTCATTTGAAACTTCAGTGGAATTAGTGCTGCGATGATGGACACTGTGAAAAAGCGGCATAAAGTTTTTCAATGGACAACGGAGGCTGAGAGGAGCTTCAATCTGTTTAAGCGGAAGATAACTGAGCAGCCAGTGTTAGTGCTGCCTGATTTTTGAAAGACCTTCCAGGTGAAGTGTGATGCCAGTGGGTACGTTGTTGGAGGGGTCTTAAGTCAGGATGACAGACCTGTGGCATACTACAGCGAGAAGCTAGATGATGCAAAGCTGAAGTACTCCACGTACGATAAAGAGTTCTATGCCATCATTCAGGCATTGAAGAAGTGGAGGCATTATCTCATACCCAAGGAATTCGTTTTGTACAGTGATAACCATGCATTGCAATTCGTGAGTCAGCAGGAGAAGCTGAATCAAAAGCATGCGAAGTGGGTGGAATACATGCAGAATTTCACATTTGTCATAAAGCACATTTCAGGGACTGCGAACAAGGTCGCTGATGCCTTGAGAAGGAAGTGCTTGTTTCTGCAGGAGTTCAGGGTCAAAACCTTAGGTTTTGAAAATTTGGAAGATATGTATGCAGGTGACGCAGACTTTGGCGAAGCTTATGAAGCGGCCGAGAATCCGGTGCTCAGAGATAGGAGCCCGTGGATAGATTTCTTGATACAGGATGGATTTCTTTTTAAAGGCAACCAACTGTGCATTCCAGATTGCTCTATGAGAGAGAATTTGGTAAGGGAAAAACACAGCGGAGGCTTAGCAGGTCATTTCGGGCATGACAAAACATTCGCAAAGCTGAGCGAATCGTATTTTTGGCCAGGTATGCGTGCATACGTGAAGATATTTGTTGACAGGTGCAGGATATGTCAACATGCAAAGGGCCGGAGGCAAAATGCAGGGTTATATCAGCCGTTTCCCATACCTGAGAGGCCATGGGAAGCCATTAGCATGGACTTTGTGTTGGGATTACCGAGAACACAGCGAGGAGTTGATTCCATATTTGTTGTGGTGGATAGATTCTCGAATATGGCGCATTTCATCCCGTGCCATAAGACAAGCGATGCCACACACATCGCAAATTTGTTTTTCAAAGAAATTGTAAGACTGCATGGATTACCGAGAAGTATAGTCTCGGATAGGGATACGAAGTTCATAGGTCATTTTTGGAGGACGTTATCGAAGAAGCTGGGGACCGATCTAGCATTCAGTTCTGCTTACCATCCGCAGACAGATGGGCAGACCGAAGTAGTCAACAAAATCTTGGGGGATATGTTGAGGAGTTTGGTGACGAAGCATCACAGCAGCTGGGATCAGATCCTACCACAGGCAGAGTTTGCGTACAACGATTCTGTGAATCGGAGTACGGGTAAGAGTCCTTTTCAGATTTTGTATGGGACACAGCCGCGAGGAGTATCTGAGCTCAGGGAGTCAGAACAGGCTGAGACTAGCAGCGCGAGAGCTGAGGAATTTGCTGAGGCAATGCAGGAAATTCACACATAGGTGAAGCAGCGGTTACAGAAATCGAACCAGGAATACAAGCGCAGAGCCGATCAGAGGAAAAGACATCTCCAATTTGAAGTTGGAGACATGGTTCTCGCACACCTGAGGAAAGAAAGGTTCCGAAGGGGAACATACAATAAGCTCAAGATGAAGAAAATCGGGCCATGCAAAATCCTGAAGAAATTTGGAGAAAATGCATATGAGCTTGAGTTGCCAGAGGGCATTGGGATATCTCCAATTTTCAACATTTCAGATTTATACCCCTACAGGGCTGAAGAAGTAGGCACTGGGACTGAGGAACCAGTGATCCAGTGGCAGCAACAATTACCAGTGGCACAGAAGCCTCAGATGGAGTGCATACTGGATAAAAGACTAGGGAAGGAGACCAGGAGAAAGCAGTATTTTGAATACCTGGTGAAGTGGAAAGACCACCCTGTGGAGGATGCCAGTTGGGAGATAGAAGTAGTAATTCAGAAGCATGGACGTAGTGTGCAGGAGCTCATGAGCAGGAGCCCATGAAATCTTTTGAGCCGAGGAGTATGATGCAGGAGCATCTGCAACATCCGAAATTCATCATATGAGCCAGCACGAGGAGAAAGAGAACGTACAGCTGGACAAGCCAGCAAACCTTTTTGATTTTTAATTTCACCTTGGTATTGTTGCGCCGTCGTTTACTAAAGGCATTCAAAGTTGAGCGCATTTGTAATATAGTGTAGATAAGGAGGCATTTAACAGTTTTAAATGATGGTAGATAGGGTTAGATGTAGATTAGATAGTTTCATCTTCCAGGAGGGAAAACAAATATAGGCACCCTCCTTGTGTAAATTGATTTATTATTCAGCATAGAGAAGAGCAGAGAACATAGCAGAGAGCTTGTGAAGAAACCTCCATGTACAATTATTGAATTAATAGGAAGAGCTTTGATTCAATTCCATGGACGTGTTTGATCTCTGTGTGTTGTTGATATTGTGTCTTTGCATGTTTGCTTCATTTTATGCTTATCTGTTATATTCTGCCTATGTGATTGCATATCAGGTTAGAAACCTGAGAGAATGAGTTTCAATTGTTTCTCTGCTTGAGCCAGGACATTCCTGCATAGAGTGCAGTTGAATTCCTCCGCATAGAGTGCATCGAGGAGGCTAAGTAGTTGAACCTTTGTTCTCGTTTGCCCAGAGTAAATTGGGATTTTCCAAGCCATGTAGGTGAGTGCAGGTTGGGTAGGAGCCTCAGTAGCAAGGCTGAGAAGGAAAGGGTCGAGACTGTTGCGAGCGTGAGTGCATAGGACCCGGAAGACTTCTTCACTGTTGAAAGTGGTTGAAGACCGAACGCAGGGAGCGCGTTCGAAAAATCTCTGAAGGAGTCAGAGGGAAACAAAGCTCAGAAGGGACAGCCCTTTTCGAATCCTTGAAGAAATCGACTCAGCAGAGGTCGCACAGGACGAAGGTGGTGGAACAGAGATCTCTTCATAGAGGAAGAGAATCGACGACTTGAATCGTCGTGTGGACTCGCGAAATCTCGTGGATCATTGGATCTGGGAGAAAGAGCGAGGTGGTTAACCCTCAGGCGTAGGGAGAACCATTTGCCGTTGTACATCGGCAAATCAGAGTTGGCGAGTGAAAAGGTTTCATGTATGTCAAAATCGCGAGGTGCGATCCCCCGATTTGATCTGAGCCGTCGATCACTGGAGGAACAGGTGGCACAAATCTGAGACATCGGAGTTTCGGCATTCGGGGTTTCCAGCAGCAGGAAACTTGGAGTTGCGGACCCGCGAACCGTGAAGTCCCAAGACTAACATGACAATGGGGCCCCGGGAGACTTAGTGGAGGAAAGGTGGCCTCACATCGGGGATCGACACTTCGGCACTCGGGGATTCGACATACAAAGGATCGGCATCGCGAACARTGATACCCCGAGGTTGACCGTTGACCATTCGGGGTTCGGAGTTTYGGCAGTTGAGTGACGAGGAACAGTGTCACGAATCTCGCAACATCGCGAGACCCGATCCCCCGATTTCCAAAGGGATAAATACGTGGAATTATAACTGTGGGTAGGAGACTCCCGAGGGAGTGGAAGAGCTTGGACTCTTCGGGCCAAGGTTTGCGAAGGTCCTGGTGGTGCGACTGTCCACGGAGGGGCAGGTCGACAGCACCCTGCCTATAGAGAAAATTGCTAACTCCTTGCGACCTAGATATGATGAAGCCTACAAGAATCAGGCATTCTCTCACCCTAGCTATAATGTAGCCTACGAACTTCTTTTTTTATAGGGGTTTTACAAAGGAAAATGCAACTTCTTTTCTCAGGAAAAGTTCTTCTCCCTTCCTTCTTTAGGACCTCAGGCCACTGACCCCTATGAAGGCAACATATAGGTTTACATCATTAATGGTCATAGGGATGACTAAAATAATGTGTAACAAGGAGATATTAGATTTGGAACTTATACATACAAGTGTATCACTATGGGGTGCACCACTAATTTTTGTAATAAATAAGGATGGATCGTGGAGGATTTGCATTAACTATCATTAATTAAACAAAGCCACGATCAAGAATCAATACCCCTTACCGAGAAATGATGACTTATGTGATCAAATAAAGGACTAAATAGTATTTTCAAATATTGATTTGAGATTGAGGAATCACAAATTCTGAATCATGGAAGAATAAATTTCTAAAATAATGTTTAAGACAATATTTGGACATTACGAATTTACTGTATTTCTTTTTGGATTGAAAAATTCCCCTAGCGTATTCATGAGTTTAATGATTAGGGTATTCTATGAATACTTGGGAAAGTTCATAAAGGTATTTATTGATGATATATTAATTCACTCTTGGACAAAAGAGAAGCATGACGAAGATCTAAGATTGGTTTTACAGTGCTGAAGAGAAAACAAGTTGTACGGAAAGTTGTCAAAGTGTTCTTTTTATCAGATTAGGATTCACTATTTGGGACACATTATTTCAGGAGAAGGTATCATTGTGGATCCAATGAAGGTAGAGAATATTATGGAATTGACATCAATAAAAAATATACAAGATGTATGTTTTTCTATGGTTTTAGAAGGGTACAATAGACGTTTCTTCAAAGGTTTTTCAAAAATGGTGAATCTAATTACTGAATTGCAGAAGAACAATAAGAAATTGGTATGGTTAGAGAAATGAGTTGAATAATTTCAAAATATTAAGGAATTATTAACAACAACATCAATATTAAAAGTTCCATATATGGACAAGGAATTCTTAGTATGTACGAACACATCCAAGGAAGGATTAGGTGGATTATTAATGCAAGAAGATCGATTTATTGCATATATTTCAAGGAAACTAAGAATACATGAAGAGAATTAAGAAACCCACGATTTGGAATTAATAGCAATTGTTTATTCCGTACAAGTTTGGAGATATTACCTTATTGGAAGGAATTCAAGTTGAGAACTGATCATAGTGGATTGCAACACATTTTTACTCAGAGTGACTTGAACGCGAAACAGACACGTTAGTCAAAACTTTTATGTGACAATGATTTTGAGATCACATACATTAAGGGAACAATTAACAGAGTAGAAAATGTGTTGAGTCAGAGACCTCACATTTTCTCAATAATACCCCTAAAGACGAATCTTTGAGAAAATATCTTAGCATTACAGATTGATGATAACTGGTATGAGGAAGTAAAGGACAATATTGGATAAGATACCATGATAATACCTACATATGAGGGTTATTATTTGGACAATGATGGGATACTAAGATATAATGGCATAATTTATGTACCTCCAAATGATGAAATGAGAAATTTAATTTTGAATGAAGTTGATCGAGTAGTATATATGGCTCATCATAGAGTCATGAAAATGAAGGAAGATATTAAACATTTGTTCTTTTGGAAGGGAATTAAAATTGATACAGTTAGCTATGTGGAAAGATGTCTTGAATGTCAACAAGTGAAGTTTGAACATAGACATCTAGTGATATTATTACAACCACATGTGATTCATGAATCAAAATGGGAATTCATATCAATGGATTTTATTGTTATATTTCCATCGACAACAAGGAGACACGATTCTATCTTTGTAGTCGTCAACACTCTGACGAAGAGTGTGTATTTTATCCTAGTTCGTACAATGTATCAAGCACCTGACATAGCCATAAGTTTTTTTAATGAACTATTAAGACTTCATGGTGTGCTGAAAAAGATAATATATGATCAAGGATCAATATTCACTTGACATTTTTGGACTATTTCCAAGAGGAATTGGGCATGCAATTAAATTTTAGTACAACATATCACCTCAAAAATGATGGAAAAATGGAAAGAACGAATCAAATTTTAGAATATATGATTCGAATGTATGTGATGGATCAACAAAATCAATGGGAACAATTTTTACCTTGGTATAATTTTCGTACAACAAAAGATATCATAGTTTGATAAATATGTCACGTTTTGAGTTTCTATACGAATGACCATGTCAGACACCTTTGAGTTAGGATCGAATAGAAGATAGGGTCCTAGTGGGATGATAAGTGATCCATGAAATGGAATATTAGATGCAAACCATAAGTACAATGATTAAGGAAGAACAAGACCGAAAAAAGAGTTATGTTTATGCGCATCGTATAGATCGTAGTTATGAAGTTGGTGATAGAGTGTTTTTGCGGGTGAGGTCGCATAAGAGTTCAATTAAATTTGAAAAGGATGATAAAATATCTCCAAGGTTTGTGGGACCTTTCAAAGTGGTAGAAAATAAAGGACCCATGGCTTACCAACTAGCCTTACTTGATTCTTTGAGGTGTATGCATGATGTGTTTCATGTTTCAGTTTTATGTCATAGTTAAGATCTGTCACATGTTACTGAATTGAGTTCATTGTAGGTATAAAACGAGGGTGCTCTCATGGTGGAGCCAATATTCCTACTGGACCATCGCACACGAAAAAAACGATGTCAATTGGTCGATCAATTCAAGGTCTACTGGAACAATTATAGTTCACATTCTTCTACTTGGGAGGATGCACATGAGATGCATCGACAGTTTCCTTATTTATTTTGAAAGTCTGATATATAGATTAGTAACAATTAATTTATTGTTTTCATTGTTTAATGTACAAACTTCCGAACAAAGTTTAAAAGAGGAGGGGGTGTATGTAACATCCATATTATATTGACCTAATTTCATAACAATGAATATTCTTTGAGGACACTTGCATGCAAGTGATCCAACTAAATATGGGTACATTATGATTATATAAGTTGGTTTATGATTTTATGCTATGATTAAGTATTGAAATTTTGATATGTTAATTTGATTCATGTATAGCATAAACAATTATTATGATGAAGTTTTATGAGTGTGGAAAATACATGACACAATGAGTATACCAATGGCATTGACAAAACCACTTGGAATCCAAATTGAGTTAGGGAGTGGACTATTGTCTTTGTTTACGAGTACTTTATTTTATTACGCATGTATTATGATGATGATTTCAAATAAGGATTTCAAGTATAATATTTATTAATATTAATTTGTCAGTGGATGTAGGCATGGTGACTCTTGCTAATCTGACTCACATATGGAGTAAAGGGTTCATACACATATATCAAATAGATTAGGGAGAGGTGTGTCAACATCCCTGTCATAGACTAATAGCACTCCCTCCATGACATGAACTGAAGGTTAACGATTACCTTGTTCTAGAGTGGTTCATGATGTTATGAGGGTAGACTGACATAGTCGCTCACAAGAATTTATGGGCATGCTAAATAAATTATATTCCTTATTCGTCAGTAAGCTCTTAGTCTCACACAAGGTTAGCAAGTGGAGTATTCACTCCAAGCATCAGACAACTTCCGAACTAAGTCTACATTGAGAGTGACACCCTTGGAGCACGTAGGTGTGTCTTGAGGGGAACATTGCAGGGTAATCTAAAATGCAAGTAAGAGAATGAAACAACAAGAGAATATAATAAAAATTTATAAGACTTTAGAGGATAATTAAATACCTAGATTTTGTTAGAAAAGATAATATAATTATATATTAAATTAAGAATAGGAACATAATAAAACATAAGTCTAAATGCTAATGCCTAAATTTTTTTTATAATGATGATTGAAGGGAAATGTTAGACTAAATTAAACTATTATAGGGAGAATAAAATATTATGACATGTTCACAATGTGTGCATGAAATTAAAAAAAATAAAATGTTTAATTAAAAATAAATTATTTTCATGAGAGAATGGGTTGTCAACATAGAGTTAGAATCCTAATCCAAACTAGACTCTAAATCCTAATCAAACTCCAATTGTAAATTATTTAAGAGAAACAATAAAGGATAAACTTGAGAACTAAAGGACAACTAAGAGAAAATATAGGAACTAATTGTGGATGTGAGGGAAAATGCATAATTATTTTTATTAAAAATGAAACAAACACGTGCAACTTGGGGAAAGTGTGAAATGTGTTGAGGGTGAATAATCTCTAATTTAATTATTAAAAAATATCTAATTGTGAATGAATTTACAACTATCAAGACAAATATTCTTATATAAAGAAGGAGGAGGAAGGAGGAAAACACCCTATGATTGGATTGTCAGACAATTGTCTTAGGTTGATGGAAAATTGGTTTGGATTGTTTGTTTTCATTGACTTCAACCCTTGGAGAGTGATATTGTAGATTTATGTCAACTCTTAGTGATTGATGTCAACCTTGGGAGAAGTTTGGTATCAAATTTTGGTAGCACAAAGGTATGGGTAAGGGACCCGAGTTTGTTTGACGCATAATGGTATGAAGTTAAGTATATTTTCAAGTAATAATATTCTAGGTGGATAATGTATGTCATTCCATTTTCGGTGATATGTGGAACCCCACATAGTTCCTCACGGTTAAGGAGATATGGCTTAGTAATGTTGAATAACCCTCATGAGTTATCTACAAGTCCCTAGAATTTAAAAGAAGTCAATTGTTCTAGAAGCTCCTAGAAGAAGTGTACTAGTAAAATTGATGGTAACTAGGATTTCATGATGGGTATAGTTGTTTCATTAAAAAAATAATTAAAAACAAATTAGTTGCAACAAGTAGTTGTGAGTAAAGAGAACTTCTTTAAATAATAAAGTAGTCAAGTGGTTGCAAAGAAAAATGATTTAAATAATAAATTGGTTGCAACAAGAAGTGGTGAGTTTATTACTTATGGATAAGTCAAAGAGGTTGCAAAATATATTTAGTTGCAACTAGAAGTGGAGATATTACTATTCGTGGATAAAGTGGTTGTAGGTAGACAAGTGGTGAGAAGTGGGTTAGCCCTAAATAGAAGGAAATTGGGTTAAGTTGGTTAGAAGGTAACCCCTTGAGGAAGCTACGTGGAAGTATAAATAAGAGAGCAAGGATATCCTATTTAAACCTATTGAATATCATTGAATATCTATTTCGTAAAAGGTTTATTGTAGGTACACATTGATACATCAAGTTAAGAAATATTGAGAAAGTGAAAGAGGATTAATGGTGAAAGTTTCAAAGTTACAGAAATACTGAAAAACCCTAGTTTTTGAGATGTATGTGGGATAACAATATAATAGGGTGCTTACATACGTGAGCTAACAACATAATAGGGTGTGTACATATGTAGGCTAACAATGTAATAGGGTGTGTACATATGGAGGCTAACAATATAATAGGGCATGTACATGAGGGTTAAAGCCATAAAAATTTGAGAATATGAGGATGTTAGGTTTCTAGAATCTGAAAGCAAGCTCCCAGGTGTAAATGTGTTCAACTTGCACATAATAAATTTAGCTAGAAAATACTACACACATTTGCAGAGAGAAATTGAAAAAGAAGAAGCAAGATAGAAAGAATGGAAGAATTCTCATTAACCATATTCAACACTCAAAGAGTGAATAATTTACAATATATATATAATAAATGAGTAACTAATGATCCATAGTGGTGGTCTAGATTGATCTAGACACACACCAACAATTACAAGAGTAAACTGCCACCTAGTCTAGTCTCTCACGCAGTTACGGGAGTGAACTGCCACCTAACTGAGTTAACTAGTCAACTAGTCTTAAGTTAACTGACTGAACAAAGAGTAGTGAGTTGGTGATGATCCCAATGTTGCATGGTGACAAAACCAATGCAACATCTAAACTCAACTCAACTAGTCAAACTAAAGTGTCAACTGAAAGAGAATATTCTCCAAGTGGAATATTC
>SNQJ01S0239758.1:0-13586 GCA_010110895.2 Picea sitchensis
GGTCCATTTCTGAAAATGAGGTCCTTGTCTTCCTTGTTTATAAACTCGAAGAGAAAAAAGTCGTTGCTCAAAGGGTAGCAGGTAACTCCTTGCTTAAGAAGGGGCTTCCAGTTCCTTTGGACCCATGCGTCGGTGGTTTTTGCAGAGGGCCAGAGACCCATAAACTGGCCTACCAGCCCTCTCTCGGAGAGAGCTAAAGCTATCTTGACCGATTGCGTCTCTGGCAGGACGATTTCTGGGATTTCCTCTAGTTTTTTTATGAATTTTGGAACCGGAACAGAGATTTTGCGCTTACCTCCGCTGGCGACCAGTTTTCTGAACGCGACCGAGTCTGAAATCGGGGGGGGAGGGGCCGAATCCTCACCCACAGGGGCGGCCATGGATGACGCAGGCTGCAAATGCGTACCCGAGGCGAGCTTCCACGAACCCTAAAGCATTGCCGTCACAGAATGGTATATAATTACTTTTTTAATATATTTAAAAAAAATGAAATATTTTAATATGTATTAATATATTTTATAATATTAATATGTTAAAAATATATATATAGTTTTGAATTTGTTCTATTTGTCATGGTGACTTCAATTAATAGAGGTAGTAATATATTAAAATATATATTAATATATTTTAATATGTTTTCTAATATTTTAATGTATTAAATTAATATAGATCTATCTTAATCCCGGATAAAAAAAATTAATAACAATACACTAATTATTTGACTAAGTTAAATAAATATAACTATTTTTATAATTTTAATAGTTATATATAAATATAATTAAGTCTATTTTATTATATTAATTAGTAATATATTAATATGATGATGATAATGATGGTTAACATCCATTGAGACCAAATTTAATTATAAAGTTGTCAATTGAATATCACTTTAATTTAATTTAAGTTGTCAAATCGGGCAGAGGGGGGTCTCTTGTCCCACAAACAAGGGAGTCTCATACATCAATTTGGTGTCCCGGCTTGGTAGTGACCTTAAAAATAGATTATTATTATTATTATATATATAATAACTATCCTTAATAATAATTTATTAAGAAAACAAAATCAAACAACAAACTTTAGAGTGGGAAAATGAGGAAGGTCCAAATTTCACAAAGCTAGAGGGAAACCATTTTGACAATAAATTTAAAAAACATTATTTAAGAATAGTTTTAAAAATAATAGTTAATAAATTATTAAGAATGTTTTGTTTGTCATTATTGTTTACATTACCCGCCTTGATCATTGCCCACTATCCTAATAATATTTATTTAGAGTGTAATTCCATAGACTTTTTTAGTGAAGTTTATTTTTTTACCCACTTATAAAAATGTATCAAAGTTATGAAATAATCTTTTAGTTAAATATCTCTATATTCTAAATCATTTTATAATTTGAAAAAAATGAAGGAAAATAAAGAATTTTTCTTTTGATTTTACAAATATTATTAATCATTTTACAATATAGGAATATTCAAGTTTCTAGATCATTAAAAGATATATAGATATATACATTTTACTTATAATTTGAAGTAATTTGAAGAAAATGAAGGATGGAAAATAAAGAATTTTGCTTTTGTAGTTGTATTGATTTGACAAATATTATTGTAAATTTATGTTTACTTTACATTCTTTAAATATGAGAAAAATTAAATGAAAAAATTGGATAAGGTCAAACAAATTACAAATTTGATTTTAGTTGGATGAAGTCAAATACTTTAAATTTTATAGAAATAATTTTTAGTTAATATAGGTGTCATTATGAGTTCTCTTAATTGTAATCTTATAATAGACTATTTTCTTATTATTTCTCAATATTACAATTGGGTGATTTAGGAAGTTAGAGTTATTATTTGAACAAGATTTTGAATATTTGGATCAAATTGGACAAAACCCATATCATTGTGAAACTCTACTCATATCTACAGGTTAAACTAAACTTGGATAATTAGGAAATTGTGCTCATTCCTAAAGGTTATCAATACAACTCTCAAGAAGCTTATCATTATTAAATATAATGTAATGTAAATGCAACATATAAGGGTATGAAAATTATACATTATTTGCAAAAACTATTTGTGTGAATTTCAGAGTTTAAATGAAGTTTAAATTTAGTATAACAATTTTGTTTATCTAATCATATAAATATATAATAATATTATTGATTAAGTTAAAATTAACTAGGTGATATTAAATAGTTTTGACAAATTCTTACTTAAAATTCTAGAAGAGTGATGCAACCCCCCTCCCCTCCTAGGATTTTGTGACCTCCTGGTCTCTATATCATTCCAATTGTTGAGTTGGATCGACTCTTCGGGCTCTTGATTTAACCCAAATCAAATATGCACAAGCCCCTTTCCTCCTTTTGGCATAGGTCCTGTGACACCCGCACCCTCTGTCTACGCGTTCTAGCGCTCTTCAGTTTGTAAGCGCTAGCTGCTCTTCACTAGCCCCTTCCTTCATACGACCCTGGGTCGTTCCCTTGTGCTAATGTGCGATTGAGGGCGTGGGCGAGAGTGGTTTCAAGCCAACCCTCTTTTTGCCCCGCAATCCTCCTCGTGCTGCCACGTATCCCTTCACTAAAACAGTGGTTGAAATTGCGGCCCGCTCAAGGAATATTATTGTCTGATCATGTCCTGGCCCCACAATCCCTTCTATCCATCGATTTTCTGCCTCTCGGCGCTACCTCACAATCAACGACTGCTTCGAAACTCTGCTCCACTCTTCCTTCCTCCTTCCATGCATCTCCCCAGATCTCCACAATTTGTCGACACGTAACTCCCCTCCGGATCGACGGTTGTCATTAACTCCGCCTTTCCAGCGTTCGGTAGTTTCAAATATCAAACTCCACTCTCCTCTATGTGGCAATCTCCTGAAGTGGAAAATATGTTTCCACCTGTCTCCTTAGATCTACGGCTAGGATCTCCTCCGTGAGTCCGGCCTTTGGGAATATCGATTCTCAAATCCTCACCCCTCCTGACTAGTTATCTTCCAGAGTGGAAGATCTGCTGACACGTATCCTCCCCAATCAACGGTTGTGCTCTTGCTTCGGGACTTTGGCCTTTCCGATCATATCAACGGTCATGTGAATCCCTCCTCTATCAATGATCGAGATCTTCTCCAGGTCTTCAGAACTTTTCCCCTCCACTTTCTTTCGGAGTTCTAGATCTGATGCCACGTGTCCTCCTTCACATCAACGACTCTCTTTGGTTCTGGGACTTCGGCCTTCGACGATTTCAAATCTGAACAAACAAAAACCTCCGGAGCGAATCCTTCTGGAGTTCATGATCTAGTGACACCTGTCCAACCCAGATCAATGGCTATCGTCTGCTTACCTATTCGGTCTTCGGCGATGTCAAACCTTGAACTTCTCCTTCACTTTTCTCTCGGAGTTCACAATCTTTCGCCACATACCCTTTCTAGATCTGACGGTCCAGATTTACTTTGGGTCTTCGGGTTTCGGCTATTCCAATTCTCAAACTGAAACTCCAGTGTAACTTTCCATGGATCTCACGATCTGGTGACAAGTGTCCCCTCGCAGAGCCATGGCTCTTAGCTCTTCGGTTATCTAGCCTTCGGGTGTTTCAACACTTCAACCTCTGCCTTCCCCTGGATATTCTAACCCGTTGACACATATTCCATCTAGATCCAACGGTCTAGATTCGTTTCGGCCCTTTGGCTATTCATGCTTCGGGAATCTCAAGTTTCAAACTTGCCTCCTCCTGAACTTACAATATATGACGGTTCAGATTCGCCTAGTCGATCAACGAATGAGATTTCACTTTGGGCTTCCATCTCTCCGGCTTCGGAAATATAAAGTCTCAAACCTTGAGATATTCTCTCTCATGTGCATGCAAGCATTAAGACTCGTGTACCTTCCTATGATAAAACAGTTGTCGATCCTTCATGCTCAGATCCAACGGATGGGGTCTGTTCTTTCCTCTGTACTCCCTCTGTTCACTGAACTCAAATTTGATGGTCCAGATTCCTCCTCACAACCAATCTGATGGTTGTGGTCATTCCTCCTCCTAAGCTTTAGACTTCTCATGACTTGGAAGACTTAGTCCACGTCCAAAGATCTCGGCCTTTGAAATTTCTCCTGCGAACCCGACTCTTGGTCCTCCTTCGCTCTTGCAGTGTTATCTCTCCTTTGAGCTTTAGGACTTAGAATAAGTCCAAATCCTTCGCATTCTCTGCATTATCCCTTCTGATCTTGACCTCCTCGAAGGTTTCGATCTCCCACGCACTCCTTGTGTTTCTGGGATTTCGTCAAACTCAGATCCAAAGGATTTCTTTAAAATAAATTATTCTCTCCCTCTTGGCGTTCTCTTAGCTTGATGCACACCTTGCAGAGATTTTCCTCACAGAGTGTTCAGTAACTCTATTTCTTACCGAACTCAACACCAATTTCTTCTATGTACACTTGCACTGGCTCAATGCCCACCTGGCAGAGCTCAACTGATTTCTCAGTAACTCTCCTTCTCTCTGAACTCGACAAAGAGTTATTCCTATGCACTCCCTGCACTTCCGCTAATGAAGGTTCAACGATATCTCTCCTGAGCTTCCCTAAGGTCAACTCACCTCTGTCAACGCACCCTTTGCAGACTATGTGCACACCTTGCACTTCTGGACTCAAATGAGAGAAACAATTGAAACTCATTCAATACTTCATCAATCTACGCATTCAAACATGAAAATGCATAAAAACATATAAATCATACATATACATAAACACACGATATGTAGGAAAAACTGCTTTTCTATTATCTCTGTGTCTATACAGATGATTAAAAAAACTAGACTGTAATAGAGTCCCAGTTCTCTCAAGCTCTCTCTCAGAACTTCTAATACCTCCTAAGGCATCCCTATCATTCTCTCCTCTCTGCTTATTACAAAATAGGGCTCTACAATCTTAATCCTCTTCACCGCCTTAGTGCCATCACTATCTCAGCTACGACACCATACTCCTACGGCTACATTCCATAAATGTTTATCCAGACCTGACTACGATCTAGACCTGCTACAAGTAACCATTTAAGGAAATCCAACCACTACCTATAGAAAGGTATGGCCTGGCTCTGACAGCCTTACAACACAAAAATTGGTATTGGATCATATTTCGAATTTTAAAAATGGGAGGGTTGGTGCCTCTCCCTTTCTCCATTGTGCATGCGTGTTGGCGTGCTGGTGCATTTGTTGAGGTGGAGCTATGCTCCTGCATCAGAATCCACTGCTAGGAAAAACATGAGTCCCTGCTCATGAGCTCCTATTCTCCAGTGTTGAAATCCTCCTAGATCCCAAATTCTCTTCTGGAGTTGTCCTCTTGCTCCTCTCCAGCTATCTTGTTGCTACTGCTACTTATTTTTCCTGTTGTGTTTCATCCCTGCTGCTATGGCAAGATTTCTTCTGTTCAACTCCCTTTTGCTGACTGCTTCTGCTGACTTCAACATCAGCTTCCTGATTTCCTCTATCACTCTATCTAGCTGCTCCAATGGCTGGCTCTTCTTACGCAGTCTTCTCTGCTGCACTTCCTTCTCCTCAGTGGGTAGATCATCTTGATCCCCCATATCATTTTCTTCTTTTGTGGCATTATCTTTCCACCCTGCTGCAGGCTCCAGTTCTGCAGTCTCACTACCGAGTTGTTGCTCAACTTCTTCCTCTGACAGGTTATATTATGTCAGTTCCTCTCGTGTTGGTGTATCCCCAACTCCCTCCAACCATTCCTCTGGCTGGTATGCTCCTCCATCTGTCTCCAACTTAGCCTGTTGGATGTGCCTACCTCTTTCAAGGGATTCTAATTCCTCATGCAGCTCAGCAAAGTCTATGATGTATGCTCCCTCTTCTACTGCAAGCTCCAGTGCTACAGTCATTTCCTTTTCATCTTCCTGGCTGAAAATTTTGAGCAATTCTATCGAATGCTCTTTTCCTGAATTTTGCATGATTGTCTTCTAGAAACCATTTGCTAGTTCTGGATTGTCCAACCAATCCTCCAACATCCTCAATTTTATCTCCCATTGACTGAGCATATCAATTGTGTGATCCTCTTCTTATTTTCCTCGGGTAGATTCTGATACCTGCTCCTTCATCACGACAGTCACTATTGGTTGTCCTTCCCTTGCTGTTGCACTTTCTTCATGTGCGTCGGCCTTCATTTGGTTGTTTGGTAGGAATTCTTTGATCCCTCCAATAATCATAATGTTCCTCTGATCCTCCTCTTGGATGGTGAAATTTTTTGACTTGTCATCATCTTCATTCACATGGTCTGCAAATCCACATGAATCTTCATCTATCAACAGTCTTTGCTGACCTGAACTCACTTCTGAGATCCTGAGACTTTCAAACGGTCTCATTTCTTTCTTCGTGCCCACCTGGAGATTTGGTAATTTTATTTTTCCCACCTGGCAGTCTATGAGATCAACCGATCCCATCTCATTACTCACCTGGAAATCTAAAATTTTAGCACTAATCCTCTGTAAGTACTTGAGACCTCCACCTAATCTCTTTCCATTACCCACCTGGCAACTCGAAAAACCATTTCCGCCCACGTGACAGTTTATGAGATCTTCATATGATCTCTTCTCCCCCTCGTCACTGAGATTTCTCCTAGTCTTTGGTTCACAAATGTGAATCAGTTCCTCCTCTGGTTCACTGAGGTTTTCAGTATGCCTCATCCACCTTCTCATCAACCTTCACTGTCCTCTGGCCAACAATTTCTTTACTGGCCACTTCACCCTCTTCTTCATGGGCCATTCACGCACCCAATGCACTTTTGCATCCTACTGCATTTTAAATGCAAGATTCTCCATTCGTGATCTTATCTGATTGAACTCTAGATCCATCTCTGGATTTTTCATCTTCTTGCGGCCTTCTCTTCGACCACATTCATGGCCTTCAGTATCCATTCCCACCTTTTACCTTCCCTCCTGGCAAGTCTATGGATCACTCTTCATCCGCAAGCATCTCCATCTTCTCTCGTAGTTCACCTGGATGTTTAAAATTTGTTGTTGCGTGCGTGCAAAACCCTTCTCACAGAGCAGCAGTGCCTTACTTTCCCTTCACCTCTTTCTTATCTGTTGTCTGCAAACAAAATTAGACCTTCTGATACTACCTGATGTAGTCACACTATCTCCTTCATTTCCTTCGCCTGAAATATACAGATGAAGATCAAGCTTTGATACTACCTGGTATCAGAGTATCTCCTGTCACCGTCTCGTCCCTTTTCCTACGATCTACAGAAAACAAATTTATGCTCTAATACCACCTGATGCAGACCTCCTCCTCCTCTTGGGGTTCCATGACCTCCCGGCCTCTAGATCGTTCCAATTGTTGAGTCGGATCGACTCTTAGGGCTCTTGATTTAACCCAAATCAAATATGCACAGGCCCCTTTCCTTCTTTTGGCACAGATCCTGTGACACCCGCACCCTCTGTCTGTGCGTTCTAGCTCCTCTTCACTAGCCCCTTCCTTCATACGACCCTGGTTCATTCCCTTGTGCTAATGTGCGATTGCGGGTGCGGGCGAGAGTGGCTTCAAACCAACCCGCTTTTCACCCCACAATCGTCCTCGTGCTACCACGTATCCCTTCACTAAAATAGTGGTTGAAATTGCGGTCTGCTCAAGGAATATTATTATCTGATCATTTCCTGGCCCCACAATCCCTTATGTCCATCGATTTTATGCCTCTCAGCATTGCCTCGCGATCAATGGCTGCTATCGAATCTCTGCTCTGCTCTTACTTCCTCCTTCCACGCGTCTCCCCAGATCTCCACGATCTGTCGACACATAACACCCCTCTTGATCAACAATTGTCGTTGACTCCACCTTTTCAACCTTCAAGAGTTTAAACTCTCAAACTCCACTCTCCTCTATGTGGAAATATCCCAGAGTGGAAGATATGTTGCCACCTATCTCTTGGATCTACGGCCAGTATCTCCTCCGTGAGTCTAGCCTTAGGGAATCTCGATTCTCAAATGATCATCCCTGCTGACTAGTTATCTTCCGGAGTGGAAGATCTGCTGACACCTATCCTCCCCAATCAACGGTTGTGTTCCCGCTTCAGGACTTTGGCCTTTCCGATCAGATCAACGGTCCTGCGACTCCCTCCTCGATCAATGATCGATATCTTCTCTGGGTCTTCAAACGTTTTCCCCTCTGCTTTCTTCCTGAGTTCTAGATCTGACGTCGCGTGTCCTCCTTCACATTGACGTCTCTCGTCGGTTCTGGGACTTCGGCCTTCGTCGATTCTAAATCTCAACAAATACAAACCTCCAGAGTGAATCCTTTCGGAGTTCATGATCTAGTGACACTTGTCCATCCCAGATCAACGACTATCGTCTGCTTCAACTATTCGGGCTTCAGTGATGTCAAACCTCAAACTTCTCCTTCACTTTTCTCCCAGAGTTCATGATCTTTCACCACATACCCTTTCTAAATCTAACGGTCCAGATTTACTTCGGGTCTTCAGGTTTCGGCTATTTCAATTCTCAAACTGAAACTCCAGTGTAACTTTCCCTGGAGCTCGCGATTTGGTGACAAGTGTCCCCTCGCGGATCAACGACTTTTGGCTCTTTGGGTGTTTCAAGACTTCAACCTCTGCCTTCCCCTAGATCTTCTGACCCGTTGACATGTATTCCCTCTAGATCCAACGGTCCAGATTCATTTCGTCCTTTCGGCTCTCCGCGCTTCGAGAATCTCAAGTTTCAAACTTGCCTCCTCCTGAACTCACGATATCTAACAGTTAAGATTCACCTAGTCGATCAATGACTGAGATTTCACTTCGGGCTTCAGGCTCTCTGGCTTCGAAAATCTCAAGTCTCAAACCTTGAGATATTCTCTCTCCTATGCATGCGAGCATTAAGACTCGTGTACCTTCCTTTGATCAGACGATTGTCGATCTTTCACACTCAGATCCAACAAATGGGGTCTGTTCTTTCCTCTACACTCCCTATGTTCAATGAACTCAAATCTGGCGGTCCAGATTCCTCCTCACAACCAATCTGATGGTTGTGGTCATTCCTCCTCCTGAGCTTTAGGATTCTCCTAACCTGGAAGACTTAGTCCACGTCCAAATATCTCGGCCTTTGAAATTTCTCCTACAAACTTGACTCTTGGTCTCGCTTCACTCTTGCAGTGTTATCTCTACTTTGAGATTTCAAACTTAGAAGAAGTCTGACTCCTTCACATTCTCTGTGTTATGCCTTTTGAGCTTGACCTCCTCGAAGGTTTCTATCTCCCACACACTCCTTGTGTTTCTGGGATTTTGTCAAACTCAGATCCAAAGTATTTCTTTAAAATAAATTCTTCTCCCCCTCTTGGCGTTCTCCTGTCTCGATGCACACCTTGCATAGATTTTCCTCACATAGTGTTTAGTAACTCTGTTTCTTACCAAACTCAACACGGATTTCTTCTGTGCACACTTGCACTGGCTCAATGCCCACCTGGCAGAGCTCGACCAAGTTCTCAATAACTCTCCTTCTCTCTGAACTTGACAAAGAGTTCTTCCTGTGCACTCCTTGCACTTCCACTGATGAAGGTCTAACGATATCTCTCCTAAGCTTCCCTGAGGTTAACCCACCTCTCTCAACACACCCTTTGCGGACTATGTGCACACCTTGCACTTCTGGAACTCAAATGAGAGAAACAATTGAAACTCATTCAATACTTCATCAATCTGTGCATTCAAACATGAAAATGCATAAAAACATATAAATCATACATATACATAAACACACGATATGCAGGAAAAACTGCTTTTCTATTATCTCTGTGTTTCTATATAGATGATTACAAAAACTAGACTATAACAAAGTCCCGGTTCTCTCAAGATCTCTCTCAGAACTTTTAAGACCTCGTAAGGCCTCCCTATCATTATGTCCTCTCTGCTTATTACAAAAGAGGGCTCTACGAGCTTAATCCTCTTCACTGCCTTAGTGCCATCACTATCTCAGATACGACACCATACTCCTATGGTTACATTCCATAAATGTTTATCCAAACTTGACTACGATCTGGACCTGCTACAAGTAACCATTTAAGGCAATCCAACCACTACCTGTACAAAGGTATGGCCTGGCTCTTACAGCCTTACAACACAAAAATCGGTATTGGATCATATTTCGAATTTTAAAAATGGGAGGGTTGGTGCCTCTCTCTTTCTTCATTGCACGTCTGTGTGTTGGCACATTTGTTGAGGTGGAGCGATTCTCCTGCATCAAAGAGCAAGTGTGTTAGAATTCAATCATACTTTGGAGTGTAATGGACATGACTAATATATCACAATTTTTATTTATCAATTTATTTTAGAAGGGTTTTCAAAACTTCAATTTACACATGTATGGTATTGTTAATAGTTATTAACATCTAGATCTATCCAATTCTACCTAAACTTTTCAAAAAGTGGAGTAGTCATTTTCATTTATATTTTTCTTTTAGACTATACATAAGTAATATATTATTAAAGTTTCAAGTATTTTATAATTATTTTAGGTTTTAGTTTTGGGCTACATACAACTACTACTTTAAAATATTTTTAAGAGATAGATATACGAAATTTTGTTGTTAATTTCACTTGTATTGATATTTCATTACTTTATCATCTAGAAATGTATGTAATATTCTTAAATCCGAGAGTCCTAGAATGTGATTTATGCATTTTTATATATAGTTTATACTCACTTCAAGTTAACTTTTAGTACATAATTCCAACACTTTACTCTCGAAATTACATAGTACATTATGTGATTTGTTTTGCATTAAACTTCACAAAATTGTAGAAAAACACAAAATATTATTATACAAGTTCATTTTGATAGAGAGTAGATAGTCTAGCATGTACATGTACTAGGTGCTCACTTGGAGTCCTCTAAAAAAGTGCCCATCAGAAGTTCTATAGCACAAGGCATCACTAACACTGCCACCAAACAGTTTTCAATAAATTGTCTTACTTTTGAATTGGTAACCTTTGCCAATGATGCATGTCTTATACCAAAACTCACCTCCTTATAAATCTAAGAAACATTATGGCACTCACTGTAAGGAATCTCCATAGTAACCATCTCCAGTAAGAACATGTCAAATGATTAAACATCTACATGTTGATTATAATCCTCTCCATATAATTATGGAGCCATGAATTTTGGTGTACCAATGATAGTGTGTGCAACATGATCATTTTCCACAATAGCAACAAAACCCATATTCTCGAGCTTCAAAACATCAGTATTAATATTCACGAATATATTGTTGCAATTTAGATCTTTATGAATTATGCAATGGTTATGATTATGAAGATAATTCAATCCTTCCAATATCTAATGTGCCCAAATCTTCATCGCCTTCATTGAGACATGTTGATGCTTTTGGTGGCACTGCCTCAGGGTTCCCAAGTACAGACCTTAGTAATAAAATTCACATGTCTCATGCTTGGAGGGTCCCCTTTTATTGTAGATGTAAACTTAATATCTACTTCATACAATACATAAATCAATTAACCTTTTGGACATGGAGAAAAAGTTAGGTATGAAGGGAATGTTCTTCAATTATAGGAGTTTGTCTCTCATTGGTTCTTAAAGTGGCTTTAGTGAGTTTTATTACATATAAATACATTATTATTACTTAAATGTTAAGAAAATTGACAACTTTGTCGATAACATGGGTAGTGTTTAAAAATGATTTCGAGTAAGCAATGTTGACTAAATGCATAGCTTCACCAATAATGTGGATGACCTATCCACAACCAATTAGTATACTAAGTAATGTTGAGAAAAATAACAACTTCATGAAAAACATGGATGTCTTTTAAAAACATTTACGTTAATTCTAATAAATAGAAACATGTGTTTAGAGACATGCACAGAGGGAAGATAGATGGTGCTTTAGGAGCTTTATGTAAGGTCTTTGCTTATGGATGGTAGTGGGCACACTATTTAGGTGCACATAAAGGGGGGCATAAAGGGTTGAGGTAAAAGGTTGTAATACCAAATGTTGTTTGTCTCTGTTTGTCTCCTCAATGGAAGGAGTGGTAAACTGTTCCATGTTTCCTTTATACAAGTTGAGATGCCTTGGGGGCATGAGCCCAACATCATTAAAATAGTGACCCAACTTCAAATACAATCATTTTAATTGCAATATATTTATAATCACAATTAACAACATTAATATGAAACCTCCCTCAAAGTTCAAATACAATTTCATTTTAATTGCAATATATATATAATCTCAAATAACAACATTAATATAAAGCCTCCCCCAAATGACTCTGGCATTCTCATTCGCCCACTTAAGGGGTATGCTAGTATAGTATTCTAAGACAACAATGCTTCATTAACAACCAAGTATATATTCTCTCTAATTTATATTTACATAAATGTGATTTAACTTAATAGTGATGAAAATTTGTATGTATGAATGAATTACATTAATTTTGATTTATAGGTAATAAGTTTGTTAATGTGGAATTTAATCCTCACATATTATATAAAATGTGATTTGATTTAATAATAATGAAAATTTATGTGTATGAATGAAATATATTAATTTTGATTTATACATTGTATATTAATCCATATCAAGTTAATTTTTCATCCTATAGTGAAGCTTTTTCAAGTTTGTCAATTTGTTTGAAGGAAATAAAATTATAAGCAATTTTATTTATTACAAAATAAATCAAGGCTACTAGGTAGCATATATCTGTCGAATATAATAA
The DNA here is from genome assembly GCA_010110895.2 of Picea sitchensis. Classification (NCBI taxonomy): domain Eukaryota; kingdom Viridiplantae; phylum Streptophyta; class Pinopsida; order Pinales; family Pinaceae; genus Picea; species Picea sitchensis. Next base: position 12,700 of record SNQJ01S0239758.1, read on the forward strand.
TGAAAGTATTGTTTAAGGAGATAGGGAGAGAAGGAGTAGGCATGAAATGACTAGATGGCAGAAATATTTATTACAATAACATTGGGGGAAGTGAAGGCATCAATAAGACTTCGAAGTTTTGGGCCAATAAGATATGAGATAAATGAGATTTAAAATTTAAAATTAATCTTTATTTTTTAAAACTTTAGATAAAAACGTGTATTTTTTATGGTCAACCATGAACTAATAGAAAGTCAAACCTAACTCAACACTATATACTATCAACATATATAATAAAAACAAATTTGTACTGGAAACTAGAAATTAATTTTGAAATAAAACCAAATTCGTACTCGAACTTAGTACCAAATTAGTCTTTCTAGTTACGTGTTTGACTGGAAATTAGCTTTGAATTGGCAACTTTTGTACGTCTTAGTGGATGGGGGCGATTCATTGTCCCCTTCATAATGCTAAATTAAACAATGAGACGAAATTACGTCTAAGTTTCATGCGAAAATATTAAAAAAATAAAATAAACAAAGTCAAAGTGTAGGACCAAAGTAATGATGTGAGAGGTCCGTGAACAAGACATGATCAGCCAGAGGAGACATATATGATCGGCAATTTCACTTCTCCAGTTATATGAATCAGATTTCTTTGAAATAAACTATATTGGTCCAAAGGTATTTGAGTTATATAGTCAGATATTTTCAATATAAATTATATTGAGGTTTTTTTAATGTGCTCCGACATTTTCATTTCGGTTTTTTTTTCTTCTTAATATTTTATTATTATTATTACTAATTATTAATTATTGTTGTATTTATCATGTGTTATAATGTATTTAAAGTTGTAATATAGATGTTTTAAAGAGGTTATTAATTTCATATTAATTATGAATAAAATAT
>SNQJ01S0239759.1:0-13586 GCA_010110895.2 Picea sitchensis
TTTTAATATTTTTTAATTGTATGCTTGGAAGTGAACTATGCATTGAATTTATTCTAATTCATTTTTTATTTTGGTTGTGCACAAGATTTTCATATTTCACTTCGTAGTGGAAGCATCACACATGGAAGAACTTAGGAAATTCTGCATTTTTTAGTTTGGTCGTGCACAAGATTTTCATATTTCACTTCATGGTGGGAGCATCACACATGGAAGAACCTAGAAAATTCTAGATACCTTTGTTGAGTTATGAGCCTAAAGGAAAGAAAATATTGAATATAGATTGATAAAGTACTAAAATGATGTGAAAGTGGCTAGAACCTAATATTTTTCAAGTGACAATCACTTATTGTTTTTTCATCTCAACTAACTAATGAATTTGGTTCTTATATATGTAAACAACTAATCATGAGAAGGGAATGCTTTTGGTATGTCAAGGGATCCATTCCTACATATGTAAACACCTAAGCATGATAAGAGTAAAGTATCAAAATCTATGTGATGAATATCAAAAAGAAATCACTTTAATAACTTGGAACAACAAATCACTAAATAAATCCCAATAGCTAGCAGTTATACCCTATGGAACAACAAATTATTAAATAAATCTCAATAGCTAGCAGTTATACCCTATGGAACAACAAATTATTAAATAAATCTCAATAGCTAGCAGTTATATTTCCCATCTATCGATTTCTAAACATATATCAAAATAAAAGTAAATATTGGGAAATGAAATATAATTAATTAAGGGGCATGAAAAATAAAAGTAAGTAAAATATTGGGAAATGAAATATAATTAATTAAGGGGCAATAGCTAGCAGTTATACCGTATGGAACAACAAATTATTAAATAAATCTCAATAGCTAGCAGTTATATTTCCCACCTATCGATTTCTAAACATATATCAAAATAAAAGTAAATATTGGGAAATGAAATATAATTAATTAAGGGGCATGCTTGATGATAACAAAGAAAGGTCTATGTCACCGTGGTGACTCCATTGGTGTTGTAGACGCTCACTAGTAGTGGAGCAACAATGGATACCGTATCTACGCCCACTATCGATTTCTAAACATATATCAAAATAAAAGTAAATATTGGGAAATGAAATATAATTAATTAAGGGGCATGCTTGATGATAACAAAGAAAGGTCTATGTCACCGTGGTGACTCCATTGGTGTTGTAGACGCTCACTAGTAGTGGAGCAACAATGGATACCGTATCTACGCCCAATGCAAATATTTCAATCCCAAGTATATCAGGCTCAATGATGGAGGTTTTAGCATGGATTGTTGATGTAAGATTTTAGAAAACAAACCTCATTATTTTCCCTATCGACAAAAGAAATAAACTTTGTTAGCTGGTATGGAGAGATGATCGTTGAAATCGTCACTAAGAATTTTTAGGACTAGCTTGAAAAATTGGAATTATTTTATTTTTTCTATTTTTAGGGCATCTGCGAGTTGCAAGTTAACCACGCATGGATTTCTACATGTTGCACAAATGAAATCCACGGATAAAGAAAAAGTCAAGTTTTTTCTAGGTGATTTTGATGAGAGAAGTTGGGATTTTGATTAGCAAGCTAGGGGAAGGGTTGAGCCATGTCAAAAATACATACATAGATGTGGTAAATTGTGCTATAACACTTAAGTGAAAAACTTGGTAATTCACTTTTAATTTTTTATCAAACATCTTTGGTTATGATTTATTTTTCTTTTAAAGTTCATCACAAATGCATATTGTCTTCAAATGCACTCAAATGCACTATTGATATTTCTACTTCATCACTTTTCATCATAATTTGTTTCATCATAATTTCTTGCTACTCTGTCACCATGTTAAATTTCATCACAAATTTAATGTCCTTCATTTGTCACATTACATGTGCCATGGATTTTGTTGTTGCACCATTTGGATTAAATTGGATCTAATATGTCTGAGTATATTTTGTATTTATATCAGGGTAACAAAATTGTTTTGTAACATAGGCTGACTCAAAACTAAATTTTTGACATAATCAATAATTTTGCATATGAGGTGGGATGGAAGCGAATAGACCCTTTTCTTGGATTAATATCTCTCGACTACCTATGAATCATGTAAATATCTCTCAACACATTAAAACCCTATACAATATAGATATGAGATGAGCAAACATAATTTGTTTTCGACAACGCAATGCTCCTAGTGGTACCTGGACTTTCATTGAAAAATGATTGTGTGCACAAATTTGAGCTCACAACCAAAATGTGATTTTAACCTCTAGAAAGGGCTTCCTGTTGAGGAGGATTGTGAACTCCATGCAAATTTCATAATCAGATTCTGAGACCTGTAGTTATGAAACACACGATTACGGTTTCCCATTAATTTAAAAGAGTCATGTAATCATTCAATTTAGAGCTCTGCCTATCGTCTACATGCTATGAAAAAATGGTTACTCAATCACAGGTCTTTCGAGGAAGTCAAATAACAAGAGGACATTGCTTATGCGAAGGTAAATTTATTTTTACCCTAATTTGACTTCCCCTTTCTTACCTATGCGTTGTATAGAGCCAAAAGAAATTTCCATTATTTGAATTGATTAAATGAAATCGATTGGGCAAGCGGGAGTATCCCTATTGCGAAACCGGACTCGATTGTAGTCTTTGTCCTTCAAACATTTTGAATGATAAATTAAGCAATGCCCAATTACAAAGTTAGGCCCGTTCAATGGACGGGGGAAATTGAGCACCCGAATTTCCAAACCGGGCACCAAATTTAACTCACAGGTCGTTGAATTTTTTGTCCCGATTTAATGAGCGAGCCTTTCCCACTGTTCACATTTTAGTCAAAATTTGCCCGATCAAATTTTATCCTGTTCTCTTATCGGGGAAAAATTGAGCTTCGGAATTTCGAAACCGGGCACCAAATTTAACTCAGAGATCGTTGAATTTTTTGTCCCGATTAAATGAGCGGGCCCTTCCCACAGTTCGCTTTTTAGTCAAAATTTGCCCGATCAAATTTTATTCTGTTCTCCTTATCGGGGAAAAATTGAGCTTCCGAATTTCCAAACTGGTCACCAAATTTACTCAGAGATCGTTGAATTTTTTGTCCCGATTTAATGAGCGGGCCCTTCCCACAGCTCGCATTTTAGTCAAAATTTGCCCGATCAAATTTTATCCTGTTGTCCTTATCGGGTTGGTTTCAACTTGACCCAAAGGTATTATTGGTTGACTCAATATGAATCGAGCATTGATCATCGAATTAGATCTGATTATTGATCAGGCCCTCACCAAGAATAAGTCAATAAATCTTAAATTTTCTTTAATGATATGGGATAAAATTTCCTGGACTAATATTTTGAGTGACCATTAGTCTAAATTTTCCTATGATGTGGGATAAAATCTCCCGGACTAATATTTTGAGTGACCATTGGTCAGCATTTGAAGAGCTTTCTGGTAAATATTTCCAAAATTCTAATCATGATCGTTTAAGCAATATGTTATTTTGACTTATATCGATTAATAATGCTTGAATTATTTACTTCGGTTGGCAGTTTCATACGAGCAATCGGAGAATTATTTTTTCAGCTGACTGCCACTCATGAAGCAACGTGAAGAGCTTATGCATAACTGTTGCATGACAACGAACCCTCAGGCTATTAAAATTGACAAATTAAGAAAAAGGATAATCAAAATTTTAAGATACTCACCTCTAAAATGGTTGAGCTCCATCCTCTAAACATAGTTTATATTTATTTATATATATTCCAATGGTTCTTCGGATGCTCGAAGTACGATAGGAGTTGTGATGGGGAATTTTAATGCTCATCAGACTGAATAGATATTTTGAATGATGCATGAGTGAATAAAATTATCTAGAGGTTTGTGTGACATCTTTATTGTTCTCTTATTAGATTAGCTCAAGTGCATGCATTTGCATTCTACATTCTGCCTTCCTGCATTTGCATATAAAATCGTTTTTATAATCATACGACAACCATCCCAGGATGTGAAGTGCTCCCCATTCCAAATGATGGGAATTATAATTGGGACTGCTCTTGGGGTGGACCCATAATGTTGAGTGAAATATATTTCTCACTATAAACAAGTCAATACAAACATGTGATATGTAAACAAGTCAATACAAACATGTGATATGTAACAATGAAGGGAAAAGGGGTAATATTGAAGGACTATCACTTTTACATAAATGAATATGTACAACATTTATTTCAATTGTTATACAATTATTAGGAAGAGAAAAATACACAAATAAATTGATTTTGGTGAGATGGTTTTGTGGGTTAGTTAAAAAAATGCCCTATTAGTTGCAAAACAAATACAAGATATCACATAGTTGAAACTATTGCAAGAATGAGAATGAGAGCATGATGGATGTGGTGTCTGCATTGAAATTGTATTACATACAAAAGCTTAATAGAATTTTACAACAAATATTCCAATTTGATATGTGAAATATATCGTTGAATGGTGTTATTTAATAATGGTAGAGGAAACAATAAGGTGAGAGCAATCAAGAAGGAAATGACAAGTGAAAAGATGTTTTTGTATGGAGGTGGTTGATGTAGATTACTCACATGCATATCATTGAAACACAATATATCACATAGTTGAAACTATTGTAAGAATGGGAGCATGATGGATGTGGTGTCTACATTGAAATTGTTACATATGAAAGTTGAATAGATTTTTATGACAAATATTCCAATTCAATATGTCAAATATATGGTTGAATGGTGTTATTTAATAATGGTAGAGGAAACAATAATGTGAGAGCAATCAAGAAGGAAATGACAAGTGAAAAGATGTTTTTGTATGGAGGTGTTTGATGTAGATTAGTCACATGCATATCATTGAAACACAATATGTGACACTTGTGGATGTTATTATATTCCAACATATTTATGATCATGTCTCATTTGATTCTATTTATCAATGAACTATTCAATTAACATAGTTAGAGGAAAAATGTACAATTAAGTCCATGAATTAGCCTAGTTGGAGGAAAGCAAATATATACACCATTTGATGTAGATATACATCTTTCCATTGATGAATCGTCTAGTTCGGCACATTTTCATCACGTCTCATATCTGATGGAATCAATTTTAATGCAAATGGAGAATATTAGATTACTTTTTATATTCTAGAATTAATGCAATATGATTTGTCAATTTAGTGTAATAGGGTTTAGTATAAGATATTTGAAAATAGAGTTGTGGATTCATGTGTTGGTACTCTATTTTTACCAGGAATAAGTATGTAGTGGTTTCCCAAACTATAATGAATTAGGAAATCACTATTGCTTGGAACATTGTTTTTAGGGAAAGTGGATCCTCAACATAATATCATTAATTTATGATGGAGGAAGAAATTTTCCATTGAGTTGGTGATTTTTGATGTAAAATATCTTATAAGTGATGTTAACACATGGAGTAAGAGTAGTTAAATGTGTTTATTTTTAACTATGACCATATCTAGAAAAAATTGGGTGTCTTAAGTTCTTGTAAATGTGTTTTGGGAAGGTAGAATGAGCACATTGACCACATGCGCTCGAGGTAGTGTTTTCAAAATCTAACCTTTGAATGCCAATTTTTATTTACCTCTCTCTTAGAAAAACCATAGTTTCAAGGATCGATGAATAAAACAATCTTTGAGAAATGGGACAATATGATAATATGATGTCACAAATTCAATAGAATTAATTTTTCATTGATCTAAGAACATATCTTTTGTTTTAAGGAAATTTACAACTTGGTTCCTAGATCCATTTATGGATTGAACAAAAATTGGTCCCTAGGGAATAAAAACCAGCCGAGTAGAGAAATTATGTATTATAAGTTCTAGTAAGGGTTTTTTGGAAACACCACTCAGAGGACAGTATCCACAACATCTCGGGGTATATTTTATAAAACTTGACCCCTAAATGCAAAAATTGCATTGTCTCTTACTAAGTTAAACCCTAGTTTTAAACATGAATAGGAAATATAAGCTCTTAGACATGGGAATTATGGGAGATAGATTCTCTTAGGAGTATTATACCGTCACAAGTGAAATAGGAGTGAAATAGGACTGATGGTTCATCACTCTAATACCAATGTTTCATTTTATTTCTAGTTGCAACGTACTTCTGAGACCCATCTAATGGTAAATTGTTCCTAGGGGCACAAAATGAAAACAAGTAGAAAAATTGAGTTTCACATGTTCTAGAAAGTGTTTGGATAGGGCCAATGGGAACAACATGTCCACAAACCCCCATGGAAGGGTTCTCAAAATTTGACCATTTAATGTAAAATTTGTGTTACGTGTCACTAAACAAAACCCTAGTTCTAGGAAACATTGAATAAAATAATATCTAATACATGGGACTTGTGAGAGACAAGTGTGAGTGATGGTATTTTGATGTCAAAAATATAATGGAGTAAAATCCTCATCAACATGGTTCTTGATTGTTTTTTAATTATGAGTTGTGACTTGTTTCCTCGTGCCATTCAATGACACACAGAAAATTGGTCGTGAGCATATAAAAACCAAATTGAGCACTAAGGTAAGTTCTATAATTTTTAGCAAGTGTTTCCAAGCGATGCCATTTTTGTAACATTTTCCACATGCATCAACTGCATATTTATAATCATTTAACCCTTGAATTAAAAAATTCCATTGCCTCTTACTGAGCATAACCCTAGTTGTAATAATTATCTTGAATAAAAAAAGATATGATCCACGGGTCATATAAGAGAGGGATGCTTAAAGAAGTAATATAGTATCATGAGTGTGATTGAATTGAATTTTTATCAATTTGAGTGTTGGTTTTCATTTTATGGTGAGTTGAAACTTGATTCTTAGAGCCGTTTAAGCACACATGTTAGATTAGTCTTGGAGACATAAAAAACAAAATGAGAAGAAAAATTGAATCTCATTTGTTTTAGAATTTGTGTTTAGGTTTGATTAATGTCATCATAATGTCCACATAATCTGATGGTAGATATTTCAAAATTCAACCCCCCGTGAAAAAATTTCACTGCGTGTTTTTGAGAAAAACTTTGGTTCAAGGAATCATCAAATAAATCAAGCTCCATGCCATGGGAATGATCGGGGAGGGGCACCATTAGTTGTGATATGATGTCATGAGTTTAATGGAATTGATGGATTTTTTTATCTATTTCTTTTTTTGGGTTTTACAGTAAGTTGTAACTCACTTCTCTCATACATTCAAGGACACATGGAAAATTTGCCCGGGGGTGTAAAAAAGAAATGAAGAATCAAAATTGAATTTCATAAGTTCTAGCAAGGGTGTTTGGGTAATGTTTACATGATAATGAGTTGTCAAAATTTAACCCATGAATGCAAAATTTTCATTATTCCTTACTAAGTAAACATGTGTGTACACTTCATACAAATGTGTTTATTCAACTTAAATGAATCAATGAATTTTTGGATATATGAATTTTAGGTTCTCTATCTCTTTCAATTTCGTCCAAATTAATAGAGATTGTGTATGCCATTGACCACCCCCCACAAAAAAAATCTAATGAAAACTTACTAATAATCATAACTCACAATAATAATGTGATTTTACCCCATAAAAAAATGAATATTCAAGACTAAATATTTCTTCTTTGTGAAATTTTTTATACTTAATTATATTATAATAAACCATATATATCATATATATTAAAAATAGATTAAATATAAATTTAATAATAACTCACATAACATTAGCTTTAGTTATATATATTTTTCCTCTTCTCTTACAATCATCCCGTTAACAACAATAATACAATCATCTAGTTAATGTAAAAGATGGAGATATAACATTATCTTTAGCTATATATATTTTTCCTCTTCTCTTACAAGCATCCCGTTAACAAGAAATGCAGTCATCGAGTTAACGTAAAAGATAGATATATAAGAATCAATCCATCAAATCAATTACAAAATACATATGCTAAAATAAATTACATGAATAAAATGGAGATATAAGAATGAATCCATCAAATCAATTATAAAATACATATGCTAGAATCAATTACATAAATAAAATATCATCCATAAGAATGAGGGCCTTCCATTTCACTTGATGTTCTCATGTTGCATTTATCATCTTTTTAATCCTTTCTTTCCATTTATCATCCTTTTAATTATTCCTTCCCATTTATCATCTTCCTTCTTATTTGTATTCAAATGGTATTAGTCCTTTACTTTTAAGTATGAAACACCTAATGTTTTGTAAATTATGGATTCCTTATCCTACTATATTAAAATTTATTTTTGGAATATTTTGTAAAGAGAATTGTATATATCAGCAAATTATTATATTTTTTATAAGTAAATATATTGATTGATAATATATGTGTAAATTTATTTATTTTTGGAATTCTTTGTAAAGAGATTATATGATTTTTAAAATAAAATTATACTAACATTATTGGCACGTAAAGTTGTTTATCCTCTTTGTTTCATTTAAAAAAAAATTGGGGAAAATATATTATTTAATATTTTTATATATTTGAAAACAAAACTATTTATTAAACTTTGTGTTTCCAACAAATTCTTTTCTCCTATTTACTTAAACTACAAATCCCAAAATACTCTTTTGAAGAGTAAACATTAATAGGTATCACACATTAAAAAAAATAAAAAAAATTTCAATTGTGAATATTTTATTTTTTCTGTGATCACCTTCATAACTGTAGAAAAAAAATTTATAAGTTTTAGAAAAACTAAATTAAAAATATAATATGAAATTAAAAGTGTGAAAATGATAAACCATTGGATAGGTGATTGAGTGATGAATCCACTATAATTAGGTCCACCACCTAAAATGGAATAAATGAATGGATTTCACCCCTTTATAGTTCTAGTGTAGAAAATCCTACAGAAAGGGGCCAATATTTTATTTTAAAACCTCCATCAATCAGTATACCTTGGTTGAAGGTGTATTAAATGCTTGATTCATTTTGATACAAATTTATAGGAACTTATTTAGGGGGTTTTAAAAACCTAGATAAGGTCGTATTGCCTTAAAAAAAAAAGGGACCAATCAATGCATGGACCTTGATTGAGGTATTGTTGTAGCAAAAAATAAAATAAAAATCCACTTAAACCAAAAATAGGAAAACAAGCACACACAAAATGTGAGCCAACCTACACATGTGTCATTGTGAAAGATAAAATAGAGAAATTTGTGGGAAGTAAAATATTAATTTGTATTAATTAGGGATTGGGATGTGGAATAGGGAAAATAACAAAACAAAATATGATTTCCAATTAACTAATGAAGATTAAGTGCAAGAGAAGGTTGTATAGAGCATTAGAAACATATGAATAGAATTGAGATAATGTGACAATGCAATGTAGGAAAAATGTAGGTCAATATCTAGTTCAATTTGTTTCCCAATCTTTGGCATATGGAGATTCTATAAGAAATCTAGTTGAATATATATTAACTACACTCACTAAACATATATTATAAGTATAGTTTTGATACTCTATTTATACGAGGAAAAGATATGTAGTGGTTTCCCAAACTATAATGAATGAGGAACTCACTATTGCTTGGAACATTGCTTTTAGGTAAAGTGGATCCTCAACATAATATCATTAATTTATGATGGAGGAAGAAATTTTCCATTGGGTTGGTGATTTTTGATGTAAAATATATTGTAAGTGATGTTAGCACATGGAGTAAGTGTAGTTAAATGTATTTCTTTTTAACTATGAATATATCTAGACAAAATTGGGTGTCTCAAGTTCTTGTAAATTTGTTTTGGGAAGTTAGAATGAGAATATTGACCACATGCACTCGAGGTAGTGTTTTCAAAATCTAACCTTTGAATGCCAATTTTTATTTACCTCTCTCTTAGAAAAACCATAGTTTCAAGGATTGATGAATAAAAAAATCTTTGAAACATGGGATTCAAGGAAGAAGTGAACCCTTAGAGATAATATGATGTCACAAATACAATAGAATTAATGTTTCATTCATCTAAGAACATATCTTTTTTTTTAAGGAAATTTGGAGCTTGGTTCCTAGAGCCATTTATGGGCAGGAGGAAAATTGGTCCCTAGGGACTAAAAAAAATTCCAATACAAAAATTATGTATTATAATTTATATTAACGGTTTTTTGTAAACACCAATGCAAGAACACTATCCACAATCTCTTGAGGTATATTTTTTAAAACTTAACCCCTGAATGCAAAAATTGCAATGTGTCTTACTAAGTTAAACCCTAGCTTTAAACATGATCAAGAAATATAAGCTCTTATCCATGGGATTTATGGGAGATAGATTCCCTTAGGAGTAATATATTGTCACAAGTACAATAGGATTGATGGTTCATCACTTTAATACCAATGCTTCATTTTATTTCTAGTTGCAACTTACTTCTCAAACCCATCTAATGGTAAATTGTTCCTAGGGGCATAAAATGAAAGAAAGTAGAAAAATTGAGTTTGACATGTTGTAGAAAGTGTTTGGATAGGGCCAATGTGAACACCATGTCCACAAACCCCCATGGAAGGGTTCTCAAAATTTTACCATTTAATGTAAAATTTATGTTACCTATCACTAAGCAAAACCCTAGTTCTAGGAATCATTGAATAAAATAATCTCTAACACATGGGACTTGTGAGAGACAAATGCCAGTGATGGTATTTTTATGTCAAAAACAAAATGGAGTCAAATGTTCATCAATATGGTTCTTGATTTTATTTTAATTATAAGTTGTGACTTGTTTCCTCGAGCCATTCAATGACACACAAAAAAATGGTCATGAGCATATAACAACCAAATTGAGCACCGAATTAAGTTCTATAATTTTTAGCAAGTGTTTCCAAGCCATGCCAATGTGGTAACATTTTCCACATGCATCGAGCATATATTTATCATCATTTAACCCTTGAATTAAAAATTTCCATTGCCTCTTATTGAGCATAACCCTAGTTGTCATAATTATCTTGACTAAAACAAGTTATGATCCACGGATGATATAAGAGAGGGACACTTCAAGGAGTAATATAGTATCTTGAGTGTAATGGAATTGAATTTTTATCGATTTGAGTGTTGGTTTTCGTTTTATGGTGAGTTTCAACTTTATTCTTCGAGCCATTTAAGCACATAGGTTAGATTAGTCTTGAAGACATAAAAACCAAAATGAGAAGAAAAATTGAGTCTCATTTGTTTTAGAATTTGTGTTTATGTATGATTAATGTCATCATAATGTCCACATAATCTCATGGTAAATATTTCAAAATTCAACCCCTCATGAAACATTTGCATTGCGTCTTTCTGAGCAAAACCCCGGTTCAAGCAATCATCAAATAAATCAAGCTCCATGCCATGGGAATGATGGGGGAGGGGCACCCTTAGTTGTGATATCATGTCATGATTTCAATGGAATTGATGGATTTATTACCTTTTTTATGAGTTCAATGATAGTTGTGATATCATGTCATGTGTCAACAAGCTCTAACTCAGAGCCATTTTATTAAATAGAAACTGCCATAAAATCACATAGAGACACGACCATTACCCTCCAAAAGAACAGGCATCTAGTACACACACCATGACTAAACAAATCATTGGCAATTCTTGGCGAAATTCGATGGGTTCACAGGGACATTACCAAGGAACTTGCTAGAGGGAAAAAAAACGCAGGCACAGTCCAGATATGATAACCAATCAAGGATGAGCTACTTTGTAAAGGTAACGAATCTAAAATCGTTGTGTAAAAATAAAGGGGACATGACAATGGTATTGTTGTGAATACCAACTCTAGATATCAATCAAGGGGGTTGGCTGCCGCATAAGTGCAAACTCGCGGACCCAACATTCAACTTTGTCTGGGTAAATAACACACAGTCCCGACCACACGTAGAAACGCAGACACTAGAACATTTGGCCCATTTGGTGATGGTTGTTTCGATGCTTATGCGAAGTTATGTCGTTGATATGGCGATGAATTTGGAGTCTCTGAAACGTCGGTTTAATTGATGTGGCATTTGAAACGAACTTGAGAAAACGTTGCACAAGCAATGATATAGGAAAACAATCTCAAACCTACTTTTCATCTATATTGTGACAACAACTTTTATAGTTAAACCGGCGCATCAATAGAGAGTCGTCGTCGCATATTCGACGACAATTTTTTTGTTGTTTATGTAGATAAACCGACGCAAACAATAGAAGTTGTTGTCGAATAGGCGACGACAACTTTCCGTTGTTTATAAAGCAAAACTGTCGCATTGATAATCGTTTTCGTCGCATATGCAATGACAACTTTCCGTTATTTATATAGCATAACCGTTGCATAGATAAAAGTTGTCATCGGATATCCGATGACAACTTTTCGGTGTCTATATGGAAAAACCATGGCATATATAAAAAAAATTGTCGGATATGCGATGACAACTTTGCTTTGTTTGTATAGAAAAATCGTCGCATATATAATAGTTGTCGTTGGATATCCGACAGCCAAAATTTATTTAGAAAAGAAATAAAAACATATTTTGGGCATCAATTTTGATATTAATATTAATATTAAATCCCAAAGGTTATTGCATGAGCCCCGTATTGATTTCACAAAGCCTTGGGACTTCTTTGATGGAGCTTATCAAGGCTCGCCAAAAATATGTGGGGATGGACTCATACTCTTTGGAGCCAATCATGGCACTATTCTTGGAGAAAAAATCTATGTTCGAGGAGGCCTCATTTTTCCATATCTACATGGATTTTAATAAAAAATAGGATATGTTGTCAAAATAAGCCATCATGATACAAGGCTCCTTGTGGGAATGTGAATACAAGGACAATGCTCTACTAGAATCTACTCAATTGTCTATGTTTTGATGTTTGGTTGATAGGTCTTGGGGTAGATATAGAATTATGTTTTCTTGGAGGCTAAAGATGATTCAAGTTATGTTAGGTTTTGTCTAGATTGATTTTGTATGGATATGTACGAATCACATATGGATCTCTTTTGGAAGATGAAATGTATATGTCTAGGTTAGTATCAGGGAAGATGAACTGAGCCAAAAGGCTAGATTATGTGTATTTTTATTTCCTACTGAGATATCAAATACAATGAGTTTTTCATTGGAATATATATACCCATTGTTTCAAGATGCAACTAGGGAAATTGAATTTCCATATGTTCAACTGTAAACCATTTTTCCTAATATGGACACTGCTTGGCCCTACTCTAAAGGAAAATATATCATTATGTCAAATACACTTGATCTATTGGTAAATAATTTTATCAATAAAGGATGACACCATATGGCCTAAGTCCACAATTGTTGAATTGTTTTTGCTATTATTTCTTATTGAGTTGTGTCAATGGAATTTTTCTATGGCACTATCAAAGGGACACAATTGTTTCTTGCAACACAATTTTGAGGCTATGGATCAGTGATGATAGCTTGCCATTTATCCATCACCATATTTGCAACCTACATTCTTCATTGGAATGGGACTTTGTGGTGTGATGTTCACATGACTTTCTTAGATGATAAGGCTTCTTGGAACTACTGGAGGATTGGAATCTCTACATCTACTAATTTGAGTTCCAATTGAACTTC
>SNQJ01S0239761.1:0-13586 GCA_010110895.2 Picea sitchensis
TTATTTCCAAACACTTCACCACTTGAAGAGCGATTACTATACCTCGAATATCTCAATGAACAATGTCGTGATGTGGCCTTGTCTAATGATGCTCACAAACAAAAATTCAAGTGTCAGTATGATCGGTCCGTTCGTCCTCATATATTCTCTGAAGGCGACCTTGTCCTGGTCTATGACCAAGATAAGGACCCCCTAGGGGCAGACAAGTTCAAACCCATGTGGTTCAGACCTTTCATCGTGAAAGAAGTACTATAGAAGGGCACTTATCATCTGGTGGACTTTGAGGGAAATGTTTTGGCGGAGCCTAGAAATGGGCTCTACCTCAAGAAGTATTACTCATATTTAGGTCGCCTTGGGTGACATTATGTAACATATGTATAGTCTATGTACTATTACTTTTTAGTTTTTTCTTTTGGTTTTATGGATGTGTCTTTTTTGATGTTATATTTTTCACTGTGGCAGATGTCAAGTGAATCAGAAGTGTTTATTGGGTTCGCAGATGGTGCTAGCCAGCACAATCAGAGGATTGCCTCCATAGCTTGGGTGATTTTCACACCTCAGTGCTAGTTTCTATCTTCATGAGGTATCTGTCTAGGTGACACCACAAACAATGTCGTCGAATACATCTCAACGATTGAGTTGCTTCATGACGCTTTGTCGCTTGGTATCTCTCACCTCCGGGTCTATTTATATGCTTAGCTAGTTGTGCCTCAGTTAAATGGAGTTTACCACGTTCATGATCCTACTCTACACCGATGGTTCCTTAGGGTATGTATTTTAGAACGAAGCTTTGATTACATTACGTATATCCATGTTCCTAGGAGATTAAATTAAGTTACAGATACTCTAGCTAATCATATATTAGATTGGCATCTTGCACACATGTAAGAAACACACACACACACACACACACACATGTAAATAGATTCGAAAATAAATGTAATCCATAAAATACAAAAATATGTAAATACGCATATATATATCTCAAAGTGTCAGAGTACATAAGCAGGCGCGAGTGCCAAACAAAAAATGTGTCCATTAAAGAGTCACGAGGTTTATGCCCTCAAAAATATACAAACGGTGCCTTCGGCACATAAGAAGTCTAGTCTAAGCTAAAGGTAGGGACTGTGGGCCCTCTCATAGTGAACAATGGCGTTAGCTAGATGCCGAAAAAGTTGGACCCAGGTCTGTGGTACCCCAACAACCCGAGTCTGCATGGACGGTGGGAGATCCTCGATCTCCACCATGGGGACTATCCGAGTAAGTGCGGTGAGGTTGCGCTCTACCCGTCTCAATACTCTCTCAGCCTCTTCAGCTGGAGGTCCCCCTGCTGTGCTGGTCCACTGGCCGCAACTGGTCCTGCCTCTAGTCGAGGACGCTGCCTAGTCCTTGAAACGTACGCTGGATGCACTGGCCCCACATCTGCATAGAACAGATACATAGTTGTCAGAAACTCTGGTACAAAATAAAAAAAAAAAAAATTGATATATATGAAAAAACATTAAAATTAAATAACTTCCTAAAACAAAAAAACAAACTTACCCATCTCTCCTCACTCCTCTTTGGGAGGTACCGGCATCTCAAGAACTCTGGGGAAGTTGATCCCAACATAGGGGTAGTCCTCTATGGTCGGAATCTGTCATGCCCACCAAGTAAAAAACTTGTCGTCAAAGGCCTCAATAGTCCTTCCTCCTCCCTGTCACTACAACAATGCCACCCATCTGCATAGCGTGGGGTGAGAGGCCTGGTGCCCTCGTATTGTCTCTCTAGAATTGAAACTAGGCACTCTCTTGAAGAAGAAAGCACAAAGAGTAGTCCCAAACCCAAAGTTTATGTGTCTCCGCATTCGACACTCTATTAGCTACCTCTTCATACAATCCCCTAATGTGGTGTTCCAATCAAAAATTTGTGCATTTAAGGACTGAACCCAGTGATCCACCTAATGAGTAACACTATCACTTTTAGTGATAAGTTTGAAATCTTGCTTATCGACACCTCTGTACACATTTTTTCTGTTCCGACTTCACAATGGAGTTCAATCAACTCCGATATGTTGTGAGGCCCGGAAGGAAAAGTGAGAAAATTGGTTGGTTTCTCTCTCCTTGAGAGGCCAGTCAGAAAGTCGATATCCTCGGTCGTTGGAGTCAACGACTGTCCCTCAAGCATAAAGGCCTCTGTATCAGGATGCCAATAATCAACCAAGGCGTTCAGTAGCCTAGGTTGTGCCTGCATGAAAGGATAATGGAAAAAGTTTAACAAACCACATTGCAACAATGCGACAAGAGCATCAAGGTCCTCATCGACCAAAAGATCAATGTCCTCATGCTCTCTCTCTCTCCAGTGAACATACATCCTATAATAGAAAAAGTTCAGGAGGGTTAACTCTTGCAATTTTTAAATTTTTTCCACAAAATGAAGGGTACACGCGGGCTGTAGTGTGCACATTCTCATGTGCACGCATGCAAGTTTTCTCCTGCCCACGTGCACACACAAGCTGTCATAGGACAACCCGCTTGTAGGTAGGGATGACCTTTTAAAAGGTCTACGCCCCTCCAAAAAACAAAATTTAATGCATAAAGGAAGAATTGAATTGCAAGAGGGGTTAGTATGTACTTGGTTCAAGTGGAAGTTCGTTTCATCCACTGAGGCTCCTAGAATCAACTCTTTTCACAAAGGGTTATTTTTGGATTTTAGTCAATTTCTCAATTAGCAATCGTGATAATGAGGTACCAACTTCTATTTATAGACTTTTTGGCCACTTTTTGTCATTTTTTGGACCCCTTTGTCATTTTTTCTAATCTGAAAATCATTTTATATGGTTCAAAAGTTTCATAAGGGATGTTACAATAAGTGTTACTTTGGGTATTTGGAATGTTTTGGGCAATTTGGGTCATTTAAAAGGTCTTTTGGTGAAAAGTAGTTTTTTCAACTTTGTGCATGTAAGATATATTTGCACTTCCACTAGTTGCACCTCGTTGTCTTTTTCACTTTTCCATAGGATCGATCCCACTGAATTTTTACAAGGAACCCTCTTTTCTTTCTAGAAGTGTTGTAATTTGGTGGTAGAGCCTACCCATACATGGGCGCCCTAGGTAGATCTTGGTTGCATTTTGGTGTCCATGTTTTCACTAATGACTATAGGCTGGGGAGTCCTTTTTAGTTTGACCTGATTATGAGTATGAGCCTCATTTTCACGATTCATTACCTCACTTGACCTCGCCCTCAGGACTCCCAAAACACAACGGGTCTTCTTTTAATCCCTTTTCAGACCCTCTAAAAATGAAAAGATTGTCGAGTGACCTTGTTGACCTTCATGCTCGCTAAACTGAAATTTGAAGGCATGTCTGTCCGGCGGTATTTTACCCCTTTTTCGGTCCAGATGGTCAATTGTATGAACAATGGTGTACTCTAGGAGCTTCAGTTCCCTAGAAGAGTATTCTCAGGTATGATTTTAACCCTTTTTTTGGGCTTGAGGGACTAAATTTACGAAAAATGAACCCCCACGGAGTCCATAGTTAATCTCTTTTCAGACTCCATAAAATTGAAAAGATCGTTGACTGACCTTGTTCCTTCAAACTAGTTAAAATGGTCTAGAATAACATCCCATACGTAGTCCATAGTTAATCTTTTTTTCAGACTCCTTAAATATGAAAAAATTGCCGAGTGATCTTGTCTTTATCACACTCATTAAAATGGTTTTGAATAGATGTATTTTCAATGCTAATTTACCCCTTTTCAAACTGACTAGACTACCTTCGAAAAAGGTACCCTAGCGGAGTCTCCTTTTACACTTTTTTAGACTCTCTAAATATGAAAAACTATCGAGGTTACCTTCTCTAGGCTCGTTAAAATCACATCGAAGGACATTACCATTGTGTCTTATTAATTGCATTTGCATACCTGTGTCGTTGGCCTAATGTCAGCTCCATGTTTCTCTTAACTAAACCATCTGAAGCATGCCTTGTATGCAAGCCCTGTAGCACTTTGCCTCTGTGTCTTGACACCTTGGCCCACGGAGGATTTTTCTTGAGTGTCCTTTTCCTACATATATCCCTTTGCTCTAAGAATCCATATGTTCCTTGCTCTTGGAACTAGTATGTCTAGGACACTCAATCCTCCTTTGTAATGTAGCATTCTTTTATTCTTTTTCAAGCTTTCCAAAATAATTGAAAAAGACAAAAAAAATCAAATATACCCCAAAAAGAGGAAGGGAAAAGTATTTTCTTTTTGTTGGCAGCACAATGAGTCGCCCTTGGACAAAGCACATCCTTTCGTTTGTTCATCAAGACCTGGGATTTAATATGAACTTAGGAAGTTGTTCTTGCTACATAGATTTGTGTCCTCCTCCGTTTGGTTATTCTTCCAAACATTTGGAGAGTTTGCGTTGCCTCCTGCATCGTAGACTTATGTCAAATACCATGCTGCCTGAGTCTCATCTTTTGTCGTGATATTGTCCAAGGGAAGTTATTACCAAGCTTGAGTCGACCCCTTTGTAGTTTTTCTCTTGCCCTCATGCCCGACCATCCCGAAATCCCAATCAAGTCTTTGTTCAAAATCCATGAAGCCCTCAGCCTGATCGTCAAAATCCTCTAGTCCATTCCTGACAAGCCGTCGAAGACCTCTGGGTAGTGAAGTCGTACACTCATATTACACTCCTACTCGAGTTGTGAAGATTTTGACATTGTTTCTCGAGATCTGAAGGCCTCATCTCTAGCCATCAGGCCTTATTCGCTTCTTGAAGATGGATACTATACATGTATATCTTTTTGATTTCAAGATGTAAATCCGTTGTGTATTGCTCACGACTACACTTTATATAGTTATATGACATGGATCTGCAGTGTATTTGATTGGCAACCATGATTTTATTTCATTCCGAGCATGGGTATGCCTTCCTCGGTGAGACAATTGTTATTTTGCAGATGGAACCTCCTGAACTCTGGTCCCTGGGCTCACTTGTTTCATACAATGGTGAAGATTGATAATTTATTTTGGCCATCAGATGCTCTTCTGACTTCACACATTAGGGGGCATCTATTATAACCCTAATTTTCACTAGATATGCTTACCTGGCATCTGGCCATCTCATTTTACATATTTTTCCAAGCCACTCATGAACAACTTCTTAAAAAACACCCTTTTTGAAGGTACACACACCCTTCTCCACTACTGCATGTGTGTGTACGCTAGCTGACCCATTACAACTCGTGTATACCTAAAAAAACACGAAAAATAGAAAGTTGCAAAGATAAAACCGAGTTTTGGGTAAGTTAGCTAGACCGTTTGACCACCCATAGCCGGTCACTCGACCAAATACCTAGCCCTTTCTAGCCTATAAAAGAAGGGGTAGAGGTCCCATTTGGAGGGAGGAGAATAATTCTAAAGAAACTCTACCCGATTTTGCATTCCCTTTTCCCCAACCTTTTGCAACCATTGTGTGAAGAGAAGCATATACAAAAGCAATTGGAGCACAGTTGAAGAGGAGCCAAGGACCAGATTCGAGGAGTAGTGGCCGATCTCACTCTTGTAAGTTACTCTTGTGAGATTATTAAAAGAAGTACTTTTCCTGTCCCTCCATATGAGGTTTTTAATGTCTAAATATTGATTATATTTTGATAGAATCTCTAACCCATTAGTTCATACATCATATGCATGTTTGGAGTTCTTTGTTTGTCTATTTATGAATGTAGGTCAGCTTTGGGAGGAGATTTGCAGTCAAGGAGCGACAGAACGTTAAAGGATTGACATCAAACAGGGAAACTAAGGCACAATAACTTGATCTTTTTAACGTTATATTTACATATGAATAATGGGGTTTATGATTGGAATGATGGTAAAAATTAGGAGACTTTAGGTCATTTCTGCATGCATTACAGAACCCTTAATGCTAGTCCGTAGGGGTATTTCCCACCCACAACATGGATTTATCATAGAGAAATGCATACAAAAGACAAGATCACTGAAACCACAAGATTAATTTAAATCTCAATGAAATTTAAAACCTTGAATATAATTCCCAGCAATGCGTAAGTCATATGATTAACTACATTTTAATTTGAAGCTTAATAGGTTCAATCTCAGTTTAGGATTATCGTAACAAAAGGCAAAGAATCTGAATTTGTTTTCCGCATTTTCACTCCTTCCTGTCTCCCACTTGCTAACCGTGAATACCTCACTAGTACCTCCCAACCAACGCTAGGGGTACTCTTCTTCCCCCTTAGCCCCCTGATCCACAAAGGGGCCATGCACAACACAACCACAGAACTCTAACTCCTAGCTTGCCTCACAAGGTCGAGCTACCACTCTCTCACTCGAGACGGGTAACCCAACTCACACAAGAAAAATCAGTCAAAGAAATTTAGACAACATAACCTTACACATACTAATGATGATCCACTTTTCCTCCTTACCAGTTGCTTTATAGCAGTTTTCCAAGACACAATCCCTTTTCACATTTTAATTCACTTTTTAATTAATAAATTTTATAATTTTCCCTCCCCCGTACACTTGTCACCCTCACAATACATGCCCAAGAAAAATTCAAAAAATTAAATTAATTAAAATTCACTTTCCCTCACATCGCGTAAAAGAGCTCCTTAAATCACTCGTTGTCTTTTATTCCTTTATACCTAATTTAAGACTAACACCTTTCTAATTCTGTGTGGAGTTAAAAAGGGGATTCTTATCTAGTTAACTGGACTCTAGATTCCTCTCTATGATTACACCTTTTTTTTCTATTTATTTCCTTTCTTAACCTAATTTCCAATTTAGTATTACTTGAACAAAACCATATAGTTAAATATTTAGATAAAATTTTCTCATTTTTAATTCTTAACTTGATTTTTCTTCATCCCCCTTTTATTAATTTATTATTTAGTTTTTAGTCTTATTACCCTATTTATACCTAGTATTAATTTTTAACTAGGATTAGAATTTTAAGGGGGTTTTATAATTAATAAAATTACTTGTTTATTAATTATTTTTAAGTCCGAAAATAGTCAAAACAATTTATTGTTTTCTAGGAACCTAGGTTCATTGACTCACCTTTATTAAAATCGTGACATGGCCTTCAAGACACACTCCATGCTCCAAGGGTGCCACTCGCCTTTATTCAAGGTTTTTTATGTGACGTTCCCTTCAAGACGCACTACGTGCTCCAAGGGTGCCACTTGCCTTTGACTAATTTTGGTTGTCTTCCAACCCTTGGAGTCAATACTCCATCACAAGACCTTGTGAGAGACTAAGGGCCTCTAAGGAATAAGGACCCTGCCTTATTGCGTGCCCCTTAGAATCTTTGTGAATGACTGTCTCAGTATGCCCTCACGACATCATGGATCCGTTGAACTAGGTAATCATTAACCTACAATTTGAGACACATCGAGAGTGCTAGTAGGCTATGGCAGGGCTATTGCCACACCTCCCTCTCAATATTTGTTTGTTTTGCATGGCCCCTTTACTCCTTATGTGAGTCTGATTAGCAAGAAATTGTTAGCCTGCATCCACCACGAAGCATTGTCAATGATTTATAACAACATCATAATATACCTGCTGATATGTCACACATGCAAAAATAGAAATACCCAAGCCATATACATTCTACTCCTTGAATTGATCTGGAGTCTAAGGAGGTCCATTGATGCCATCAACATCCCTAATCTGTCAAGTGTCTTGCACACTCAGGAGAAACCCATCAATAGTACTTGTCTATACATAAATATCAAATAACATAACATCATATCCACAACATCATCATCAGAATCCATAAGAGAAACTAACAATCATATACTGAACCGGATTACTTGCATGCAAGTTTCCTCAAAGAATAAGTCATATCATGTGTGCGGAAGATAAGGATGTTACATACACCCCCACTTGTTTTAAACTACGTCCCAAATTTTCACAGTATGTAAGTGAAGTAAATAAAGTATCCGACCAGATCTAAATGTCTAGCTATCAAACAAAAAATGGAAACTGTTGGCGCATATCATATGTGTCCTCGTAGGTAGTAGAGTGTGGAGTATAATTGTCCCACTAGAACTTGACCTGATTGATTGTTCAACGTCATAGTTTTCAAATGCGATGGTATAGAATGTGGATTGGCTCCGCCATGAGCACACCCTCGTTTGATACCTATAAAGAAATCATGTCAATCACATGTGTAGGATTTCTAACATAATGTCTCAAAACAAATACATGGAAAACATTATACATATGCCTCAAAGAATTAGGCAAGGCTAGTCGATAGGCCATGGGTCCCTTCCTTTCCACAAATTCGAAAGGTCCCACAAACCTAGGATATATTTTATCACCCTTTCCAAACTTGATCAAAGTCTTGTGCAGTTTCACCTATAAGAAGACTCTATCACCAACTTCATAACTACGGTCAACGCAATGCACATCAACACAGATCTTATGCCAATCTTGCGCTTCCTTGATACTTTGTCTTATCGTTTGCATTTGTTCTTCCATTTATTGGATCGCTTCTTGTCCTACCAAGATCCTATCCTCAAGTCGATCCCAACTCAAAGGCATCTGACAAGGTCTCCCGTAAAGAAACTTGAATGGCGCCATCTTAATGGTGCTTTGATAGTTTTTTTGTATGAAAACTCTACCAGTGGAAATAACTCCTACCAACACTTTTGTTGGTCCATCACGTACATACGCAACATATATTCAAATATTTGGTTCGTTATTTTTGTCTGCCCGTCTGTCTTCGGGTGATATGTAGTACTAAAGTTAAGTTGGGTTCCCAAGGCCTCTTGGAAACTAGTCCAAAATTGTCTTGTAAACATTGATCCTCGATCGGATATGATCCTCTTAGGCATGCCACGCTATCTCACTATATTTTTTATAAAAACTCTAGCTATGTCTAGCGCATGATATGTCGCATGCACAGGGATAACATGTTCACTCTTCGTCAGAGTGTCAACTATCACAAAAATCAACTCGTTCATCCTTGTTGTTAGTGGCAATCCAATAATGAAGTCCATCGAAATGACCTCCTAGTTTGATTCTGGAATAACATGTGGCTGTAGGAATCCTATCGGATGTCTATGTTCATCCTTCACTTGCTGTTATTCTAGACATCTCACCATGTAGTTGACTATGTCTGCCTTCACTCCTTTCTAGAAGAATAAGGGTTTAAGGTCTTCCCTCATCTTCGTGACTCTTGGATGAGCCATGTACACTGGTCTATGAGCTTCGTTTAAGATCAAACTTCTCAACTCATCGTTGGGTGGTACGTAAATCTGATTATTATATCTCATTAATCCGACATTGTCCACAGTAAATCCCTCAAATTTTGGTACCAACATGGTGTCTTGTCCGATAAATTCCTTAACCTCCTTATACCAGTCATCGTCGCGCTCTATAGTTAGAATATTTTCACGAATACTCTTCTAAAGAGGTATCAATGAAAATATGTGTGGTCTCTGATTCAACGCATCTGCCACTCTGTTCATTGTTCCTTTTATGTGTGCAATCTCAAAATCATACTCGCTAGGAAATTTTGACCAATGCCTTTGTCATGCATTCAAGTCACTTTGCGTAAAAATGTGCTGCAAACCACAATGGTTTGTTTTCAGTTCAAATTTTCATCCAATCAGGTAGTGTCTCCACACCCTCAGGGCATACACAATGGCCAATAACTCCAAATCGTGCGTTGTGTATTTCTCATCATGATTTATTAACTTCCTTGAGATGTAAGCAATCACTCGACTGTCTTGCATCAATTCTCTATATAAGCCTTCCTTCGATGTGTCTGTGCATACCAGGAAGTCCTCGTCCATGTCCATGATTTTTAGTATCGATGATGTCGTCAACAGCTCCTTGAGCCTTCAAAATTCTTCTACGCATTTCTCTGTCCATACAAACTTCTTGTTTTTCTACTGCAATTCCGTAATCGGATTTTCTATCTTCGAAAAACCTTCGATGACCTATCGATAATACCTCACTAAACCCATGTAGCTACATAATTCAGGTACATTTTTTGGTGCAGTCCATTCCATAATATCCTCTACCTTTGTTGGATCTACAACGATACCTTCGTCAGAGATAACATGGCCTAAATAATGAATCCTCGATTGATAAAAAGTTTGACAATTTCCCATATAATTGGTTCTCCCGTAAGCACTCTAGAACCAAGTGAATTTTTTTTTCATGTTCTTCCTGTTGATATTATGGTAGTTGCAGGAGGTATTAACCTCCACTTGTGACCTTTGATGAGATTATAATATTTCAGGAAGCAAGAGAAACCCTAAAATACTTAAACATAACCCTAGAAGAGAAGTCGGTAAAGAAACTATGTTATATTGAGTCTTTAGCCTCCAAAAGAAGAAGTCGACCCAGACATATTAGGTAAATCACTATAAATATAGGATGCCTTTTTTTATTTGAGACAGATATCTCATAATTGCATAAATCCACTTGTGTACACTGCAAAAATCTAGTAGTGCACAAGTCTCAGGAGCAGCTGCAGCTGCAGTTCCTGCAATCTGTAATTTTGGTTTTTCTGGGTTGGACTTTCTGATCAATCTTCGTTATCCTTTGTTGGTACATTATCCTTGGTTGGATATTGATTTTATACCATAATTCTTCTCTTTGTCAAGGTCAAGGTGCTCAGGGGTGGCATCAGCACCTATGGTTGGGTGACAATGTTGCTATATTGTCTATGGTTAAACGAGCACACCCATTTTTATAATAGGTTATGGGCCCACACCTCCTTCATTAAATATAAAACACTGGAAGGAAGCTCATCCATAAGGTTATCAAGCTCGTTGAAGAACTTTCGCTAGGGTTTCTAGCAGGTGCAATTACTGAAGAACTGTCGCTAGGGTTACTAGCAGGTGTATTTGCAGAAACCCTAAAACTCTTGTCTAGCAACTTATAATGGAATACCTTAGTCAAGGAAAATATATTGTAGTGCATCTTATTCCAGTGCACCTCTTGGCACTCTCAGAAGGAAAAAACTTCAAGGTTGATATTTTGAGTCAAATCTTGACCAGTTATCAGCCAACATAAATCATGAATTAAAAGATGGATCATCTGCACTATTCATCTCTCACAGGAACTCTTGAAGATGACATATGGATAATTTACAGTGGAGATTCTAGGCATATGATAGGAGGCCGGGTCAGAATCTCTAATCTAAATGAAAAGGAGACATCCTACAAGGTAGAACTTGGAGATAAAAACACCTATCCATTTGAAGGAATTGGTCAAGCCTCCGTCAAATTGAAAACAGGCAACGATGTTCATTTGAGAAATGTCTTATATGTACCTGATTTAGAAAATAATCTTCTATCCATATATTTCCTAGAATACAAAGGAAATAGAATAGCCTTTGTATATGGAAAAGTATTATCTTGGTCTAGAGACTCCAGCATAGAGAACACTAGAGTTATTGGAATCTGTGAAGGAAGACTGTACAAACTACTACAAATAAATGATGAATCTCTTGTACATGGTGAAGTAAATCCCATTGAACTTTTGCATAGAAGGTATGCTCATATCAACTATCAAGCATTACCTTTCCTCAAAAACATGGTTGAAGGAATACCATAACTACAATCTACACATGAAGGAATTTGCAAAGGATGTGCTCTTGGTATGAATGTTAAGAAACCATTCTCAAGCAAAAATAATAGATATAAGGAAATCCTATATCTAATACATTCAAATGTTTGCGTTCCGATGCCAGTCAAATCTATAGGAGGTTCTATTTACTATGTAATCTTCATAGATGATTATTCAAGAAAGACTTAGTTATATCTCTTGAAGACAAAGGATGAAGTTTTCAACAAGTTTCAAGAATTCAAAGTAGAGATAGAGAACCTCAAAAACAAGAAGCTCAATACCTTGAGAACAGATAATGGAGGATAATATACATCCAAGGAATTTGTTTCCTTTTTCAAATTGGCAGGGGTTAAGAGGGAGCTAATTGTTCGTCATAATCCAAAACACAATGGTGTAGCAGAAAGGAAGAACATGTCTATTGAAGAAATTGTGAAAGCACTAATGAACGATCAAGGTTTATCTATGTATTTGTGGGGAGAAGCATCCATGACAATAATATATGTTCATAATATAAGTCCCCACCACATATTGAAGGATATGACCCCAGAAGAATCCTTCTCAGGAAATAAACCTAATGTGGAACAATTAAGAATCTTTGGATGCCATGTTTACATTCACATCCCCAATGATAAAAGGAAGAAATTAGAACCCTTAGGAAAGAAGGGCATATTCGTGGGATACAATGAATCATCTAACACATACATAATCTATATCCTATAAAAACATAACGTTGAAGTCAGTGGATTTCAAGAAATCCATAGAAGAAACTATAGAAGAAGAAGAGTATCAAGAGCCTAAAGAAGAAATCACATGTCTTCCAAAAAGTCAGAATGAAGAAACAAAACAACTTGATCATATGATGCAACCATGTGAAACTATTAAATCAGACACTGTACCCAAAACTAAGAAATGTCCATCTTGTCTTGAAGCTACTCTACAAGAAGCAGAAAGACTCAAAGCCCCAAGTGATACCTTCGGAAAAAGGAAAAAGCCCAAAATATTCTCTAGCTATGCATCGTGTATGACAAATATTCTAAATGAAGAACCCACCACATTTGAAGAGGCAGCTCAGAAGAAACAATGGAAATACACCATGACAAAAGAACACCAGTCCAACATGAAAAATGATGTATGGGAAAATGTGGCTAGACCCAAAGAAAAATTAGTAGTAACTTCAAAATGGGTCTATAATATCAAACATGCAGCAAACAAAAGCATGGAAAAATACAAAGCAAGGTTCGTTGCTAGAGGGTTCTCCCAGAAGGAGGGAGAAGACTACGATGAGACATTTTCTCTTGTTTCCAGATATACTTCTATTAGAACCATTATGTCTCTTGCTTCTTTCATGGGATGGAGTTTACATCATATGGATGTAAAGATAACTTTCCTCAATGGAGAAATCAATGAATAAGTATACATTGAGCAACCTCAAGGATTTGAATTACACTCTTGAGACACTCATGTTTGCAGACTCAAGAAATCCTTGTATGGAATCAAGCAAGCTCCAAGAGCTTGGTATGCCAGAATATACAACTACTTAAAAAGACTTGGTTTGTCAAAGAGTCATTCAGATACAAATCTTTACTACAAAGTAGTGAACAATGCACCTGTGATTCTACTGTTGTATGTCGACGATTTATTCTTGAGAGGTGAAGAGTCTCTCATCATCTAGTGTAAGAAGGAACTAGCTTCTGAGTTCGATATGAAATCTCTTGGTCTCATGCATTATTACTTGGGACTAGAAGTATGGCAGAAGCGTGGTGAAGTATTTCTTGGACACAAAAAGTATGCAGTGAAGATTCTTCAGAAGTTTGGAATGATGGATTGCAAATACATGGACACTCCTATGACCAAAGATATAAGGAAAGTAAGAGACTCAGATTCTGATCCAGTAGAATCGTCCCTATATCGACAATTGATTGGGTCATTGATGTATTTAGTGAATACTCGACTAGATATTTGCTTTGTGGTAAAATTCTTTAAGCCGGTTTCAGGTGGAACCTCGACATGAG
>SNQJ01S0239762.1:0-10518 GCA_010110895.2 Picea sitchensis
ATATCTCATATAAAAGTGTTTTAAATGTGCTTTGGAGATATGTATTCTTGATAACAAGGGGGATATTTCAAATAGTTTTGCACATTAGTAGAGTTGATGAATCCATGGCATGCCTAGGATCCCAAGTATGTTTGACTAAAATGACTTTGCAAATTCTATCCATCCCAAAAACTAAATGAAATTTCTCATAAGTTAATTTATAGACGAAACTTAGGGGAAATTACAACTCTTCTTCTACCATCTTACCATCTATAAAAGGAGGGGAAGGAGACCTAAAAAGGACATGGAGAAAATATCAAGGGTGTTTGTGTTCATCGTCTACACCACAAAGTTTGTGCTATTTTAATTTCAAGTGACCTAACAGAAGCCTACAATGGTAGGATGACTTATAGTGGAGGTCCAATATTATATATGCTCTCATTAGAAGGTATATTCATTTATTTGCTTTCATGGATTATGTATTTATGTTTAGTCTTTGAGACGGTCTCAATCATGAATGTAGATTCCTTTTAGACAACCTAGGTGTAGAATCATTGAAAATATTTCCCACCATCTGAGACTTCTCTTGTTGTGATTTGTATTGATTGCAAGTGACATATGATTTCATAAACATCCCATTCGCTTGGACCAGAACTAATTGTTTGCTTTGTTTGGTTGTTTATACATGTTTATCAATAAAATCATATTTGCGGGCATATTTGTTGATTCTCCATGCAATTTTCCTACATTTCCTATTTAAATTATCATTTATTTCACGCATTCGATTTCATTATGACGTACATATCTACTATAGTTAGCTATTGTATATAATGTACATATGTGTTGGTTACTTTGCATGTAGTGTTTTCTTTATTTATGCATTTAATTTTAGTATTTGGCTAGTTATAGCATTTATTTATGTTTCAGACAACATTTTTCATTTGCATTTAAAGCTTAAATTCAACATTAAATATGATTGAATCAATTACTAACCTAAGGCTCATTCTAAACTAAACTCATTCACATTTAAGGAGACCTTGTACCCTTTAGGTGGAATAGCTCTACTAACTTAGTTAACAAATCAATCTCATTTCAAAATAGTTGAGTTTAGGGATTGAAATAGTAACTAGGGTTTCCATTCCCAAATCTTCTTCTTGGCCATCTCTATAGGAGTGTTTTGTGTGTTGTATTTTGGATTTAAGCATCAACATAAGGAACATTGGGAAACATAGAGTGTGTAATCTACATATAGACTAGTTATGTATAGCCAATTAATTTTGACCTTTAACATGGTATTCATTTACAACCATAACTATAAATTTTAACATAGTTCATACAACATATATCATTCAAACTTGCAAAGATAGTAGTTCATTTCAAAATCAGATGTAAATCCCCTAAGAAAACTATTAATAGGCGCTTAGTAAATAATGGAAATGATCTTGTTCCTATGTCTATGTTGATTCAACCTATTTTGTTGGTTGGAGCTCCCTGATATCATCCTAAACATCCAATATAAAGAAAAAGAGAAAAATGCCAACAATGGTCAAAATGGGCAACTTTTGCTTGGAATTATTGAGAGGGAGATAATGGTGGACGTTAGATATAGTCTTGGGTCATGCTTAGCCTTAACAATGGTGCTTCTCTTTTTCTTCTTGGTTTGATCATTGTTTAAACTGAGGGCTTGCACCGTAATAAATGTTTCATCCAGGTGACTTTATTGGCTATGGGGTTTCGCTTTTATGAGTTCATCGTCAGGTCTAGATCTGGGAGAGGTGGGTTCCCTTATTCTCGTGTAGAATATTATGTTGGGCCAAAGAGGTCAAATTATTAGGTGGGCGACCCTTTTGCTTTTGGTTGGCCTTTTGTATGGCGAAAATGTAGAAACTCATGGATCAACCAAGATAATATTCCCATATTTATCACTTTTTATTTCTAAATGTCTCAAGAGACCATATTATCCTATGCATGCATGATTTCCATAATGGAACTAGTAAAAAATTTCAAAACTAAGCCAAATCCGTTGCTTTAGTAGTATACAGAATGACATGGTTGAGGTTGATTGAGAAAATATTAGAGTGATTGTTTAGGAAAGGAGGCATAAGAAGGCATATTGTCCACGAATGATAAGGTTTACTAATAATGAAAATTGATTAGGATGATTCATGAAATTTGTTTGACATTTTTTATCACGTTTGGTTGTGGATACATGTACAATGACATGTCACACATAATAAACTAGGCATCATCCTAAAGGACATCCATTAAAATGATTAAAACATAGATTCAAATTAGAAAATGTGAACATACACCATAACCAAAGCAAACAATAATTAAGGTTCTTGGCAAAATGAACTTAGATATATCGAGGGAAAATATAGTTTCCAAACTAGTGTTAGGTTCAAATTATAAATATTTCTATATGAGACCTATCTTGGAGAAATGTTGCATACATTAGCCACCTCTTTTTGGAATGTATAGTAGTAATAAGTGAATGGAATCTAGCCTTTGAAGGCCTTCTCCATTTTGTTTCACATGTAGAAGGTTGGGTAGATCTCCTCACAAATTGGGATAGATATCCAACTCATCTAAAAGGAAATCTATATTGGAAAATTTATGGGAGATTCTCCTGAGATTTCTATCATGGAAAATATGGGGGCAAGAAATAATTCCATGTTCCACCAAAAAAAGTCCAAAGGATTTATGCATGTTTACACTCTTGCTAACATATTAAGCATTGTTTCTCTCACTAGTATGAAAATTGAAGGAATCATATACACATAGATGAAGAAAGAAGTTAAATAAATGAAATAAGTGTGAGTATAGGAATTCTAGATATGTAGAAGGAAACTACAATATGGAAATATAATAATGTTTGCAAACTTGACCTACATCTAAAGAAAATTGCTCAATGGAGTTTGGAATAAGAGTCATTCACATTATTTGTTTTTGGGTGTAGCTAAGGGAAACTCAAGAGTTTTTGGAGCAGGGGGAGTCATCTTTGCTATGAGAGGCAAACACCTTGTTTTTTTTTGGTGGGAAATAGGGATCACAACAAACAATATAGTAAAGACCCGAGCAATTACCTAATGCATATATTTTTTGAAGATTTTACCCATGGAAAGTTGTAGGAATATGTGACTCAAAATTGTTCATCAAAACAATAGGTGGGAATATACCTAAGAAATTTCCAACCCAGAGAATCATATACAAAAAAATAGTCTTAGTGAACTCATTTGAAACAACTAATTTTCCTACATGTGGTTCAAGTACATAACAAGTAGGTTGGAGGCAACATAGGTGCACAACTAAAAATGGGAAAATTTTAAGTAGAAGAAATGGCAGGACTTGAAGAAATCAATAAGGATTTTCAACTATGAAAATTCATACAAGAATGTGTCAAATTAGAATTTTCATAACGAGTGAAAAGACAATAGAGGAACAAAATAAAGAATATCTCATTACAATGTGAAAAAAAGAGATTTTGCTTTAGAAATATAACATGGTAATTAATTTAGAATTAGAATAGATGGTGGCATTCTGTATTTTAGTCATGTCATCAAGGAATTTGGGGAAACTATTGGTGATGGTGTAGATTCACTTACCTATCAAGCAGAAGAAAATGAAAACAAGGTAGACACATTTTAGGAAAGTTTATTTGTCGTGGAAAGAGTGATATAAGAACATATATAAACAACATTGATTTTGTAGAAGAAAATGACAAGCCCATTGGAAGGCATATGATCGAAATTTTTTACACTTGAACAAAGAAATTTACAACATGAGGGTGAATATGGACTTTCTAGTTGCAATTACTCACTTGGAACAGAAGACAACCCAAACATGAACAAAATCATAGAAACACCAATGCTTCAAAAAAAATACTATGACATCAATTTTTAGTTTAGTTAATAGGTGTATGTATTTTGTAGATATATAAGTAAACAATATGACATATTTGTTCTAGAAATAGAACTCAATAAATTAGAGTTAGCAAATTAGACTACAATCTAAACTATAGAGTTAGGAATTTAGACTATAATCTAACTTATGTAGGAAATCAATTAATAATTTGTATGCTATATTTTTTGGAAGCTTTGGATATGTATTAATCTATGTTTTTAGGTAAAGTTGAGGTATTTTCTCAAACATACTAGAATGTAACTATTAAAAAAAAGATAATAAATAAGAATGGAAATTATTGGAGGTGAGCACATCAAAAATACATTCATCATCATTATATGTGAATAAACTCATTGTTAAGAAAATGTCATTTTTCTGTATACATTGTGTATTAAATGACTATTTTTGCATGCATCTATAATGGAATTAAACATGATCATTAAAATTGATGAAAGGGAGAATGTGATTAGATTTTCGTTTTATAGTTGAAGATGCATCCATTAGAACTGCTTGTTTCAATTGTCAAATCTCTAGAAAGTCCATGTATGGGATTCTATATAGATGTATCTAAGCCTCATTGACTAAAACCATTCATGACATATCCTCGATTGAAACGTGTTCATTGGGTTGGGCAAGGTGACCTAGTTTAGTATCCAGAATTATGTTCTACCATTGTCACATTTTAGCGAGAAAATAATGTCCCAACCAACCATACCTCAACGTTTGTGGATTTCCCTTTTAGGTAGTTATCATAGAGGAATAACTAGGTACCTTCCTGGAATTGTTTCCATACTAAACTCTTATCATTGTATGAATTCTTATGGATCTAGAATTGTGTTGTTCCATTATCACACTTTGGAAAGAAATAAGGTCCCTACCAACCATACCTCAACTTTTATAGATTTCCCTTTTGGGTGGTTATCATAGAGGAATAACTCAGTACCTTATTTAAATTATTTCCATTGTAGACACTTATCATGGTATGACTTCCTATGATCCTTTACATCGATTCGTTGAAACTCAAACCATATATTCATCCAACTTCTTTAGTTCATACAAACTATTATACGGGGATGGACCCTTTTCCCATAATTTAGAGATGTCCACCCATAGTGAGGGGTCCTAAAACTCTATTGGTGTAATAACATTATGTATGTATACCATCTAAAAGGATGTATACCTAGTCAACTTTTTTAAGACCATATTATATGCCTAAATAATTTCATCGACTCAATCTTCCTAATCACTACATTGCTTGTCAGATACTTTTATCTTGATTGTTTACATGGAGATAATATGGAGTGTTTCATTGGTGGATAAACCTATAAGTACTTAAGTAATTCTCATACCACTCTTCGCATAAAATGTGTGTTGATTGAAAATAAGTTATAAAGGACATTTGAACTAACATAAAATAGTTTCAAACATAAACTTATTAACCATTGGAGGTGTATGTTCAAACTACCTATGCTTCTACCCACTTAGTGAAGAAATATGTGGTCATTATAAATGCATGTTTTTTACTCATTTTAGTGGACAAGAGGTGTAATAAAATATAAACCCTAGTGCTTAAAAGGTCGCATTGGTAAAATTGGTTGTAGGGGATTAAAGCTTCACTAATTTGGTTTGTTGGAAACCTTCCAACATTGTTGTCACTTACGAAAATAGTAATCACAGTGTTCTATCATTATAGGCCATTATAAACTAGAAGAAAGTAATTTTTAATAGGTTAACTATGCCATAAATGAGCACCATAAGCACCAAGATGTCCATCATGAATAAATTCCTATGTCAAGGAATGTGCCTTGCATCATCATGGAATTTGACCCTTTCCTCACTTATATAATTTCTCTAAGATCAATTTGTACCAAGAAGATTGAAGAGCCAAATATTGTGTTGATATTATCGCCAACCTCATAGGGACCTTACCATTCTCTAGAAAGTAACAAACATATGAAAGGTACACAAGAGTATTGGAATTTGAAATATTCATACACATGGAAAATTGTTGTTTACTATAAAATTATCTACAATTTTTTTCATTAACCAATGATTAATACCCACATGAGCCTTTCTTAGTTTGATAAAATATCAAAATCATATTCCCAAAAGAGAATCAAACACTTACTCAACCAGCCAGATGGAAATGGTTTATAGATGATTTAGTTTAATGCTAAATGGTCAACGTATTAATGGAATAAACTCATGACAAAAATTTTGCAAGGTGTACACCATTTTGAGAAGTTCTCTTTCCATTGTGGTGTATTTTATCACCTCGAGGGTTATCTTACAACTAGGAAACATAATTAGATAAATAATATTTCCATTGCACAAATGGGAGAGTATCACTCCAATAGCCATGTTAGAGGCATGGACATGGACATGGAATCTCCTTTTCCTTCCAAACATTTCAAGACCTGAGCATTGATAATATTGTGCTTTATTAGATCAAAATTCAATTGACATTAAATGTTTCGTTCAAAGGGAGCATCCCTTGATAACAACTTCTCTAAAGGTAATGAAATTGAGGCATGTCCTTTAACTAAATTTCAATAATGGAATGTGTATCATTAGAAATATTTTTCTTGTGAAATATTTATAGGTTCAACTAGATCCCTAATAACACACAACTTATTTGGATTTACTAGTGTGCCATAATTTTATCTAGATTTACCATCTTGCTACATTTTATGACTACATTATCAACTAACCATCCATAGGGACGAAGAAGGTGATATTTATTAGGGTTGAGGGAAATACCTTTCTCATAGTAGCATTACAACATATCCCAAAGGTCAACCAAATTATACCCAAGGAAACAAATTAGTGCCGAATCACCTAAATAAACTCTAATGACTTATCATAAAATCGTAAAAGATATTCATGATAATTTGTGAGAAATAATTTGGTGCATTTGGAATCATATCAAGTGGCATATGCTCGTAGATAAATTCACCCATTTAGTTGCAAATGGAGTGAGGTGATTGTCCCTCTCTTGAATGGACATGCGATTATATCCAAAATAACCATATAGAAAGGAATAAATATATTAACCTGCTACACCTTTAGGGACTTCCTTTGTAAATGGTGTTGGAAAAGGAGCATGAACTATGACTCTATTGAGTGCCAAAAACTAAACAAAAAATTGAAGCTTCTCATTTTTCCTCTTTATAATGACATAGGGGATACCCATTGACAATTATTATCTTGGATAGTTTTTTCTTAAGTCTTCAAATATATTTTAGATGCATATAACAAAGGCGATGCCTTATTACTCTTGCATTGGGTTGTTACTTGATCTTAGTCTCTCCATACTCCAATGGAATAAATTTTAGATAATGGTAAATAAAGGAAAATATATCATTGTATTATTTGAAAATAGTTGTAGGTTTTGATAAAAAAAAATCCATCCCAATGGTCACCAAATTCGACCAGCTTAGGCTCTTGGACTTCTCAAGCAATAACAATATTTTTTTTTTTTAGTAAGTTTATAATTATCATGAGATGTAAATCCATATATCACCTGATGCTCAATCTTCTTTATCGTATACCTATTACCTCTATATCAATGGTTGCATGAATAAGTAGGACATATTTAAGTTGAGTAGGAACATGCATATCATGGATAAAGGTTACCCCATCAGATAACTTAGTTGGTTTTACCCTTTTGACTAATGCATAATTCCTAGATAGGTCGTGAGATCCATTCCCACCAATTCTTGCAATATTACCATCCATTATTGTGGTTAGCGGTTAATACTTCCCTCCATATAGAAACTTGAGAAAGAGGGGGGAAGTCCACAAAATGGCATTGGCAAGGTACCGACTTCCCCATTCTTCTCTCATGAGACAATATGGGAAATTGTTTCTCAAGAAAAAATGTTTTAAATAAATGTTGTCAGATCCTTTCAAATATTTCTCAGCATAGTATCCGTAGGATGATGCTTGATATCGAAACTATAGGAGATGTGGTCCCAAATATATTCCTTGTTAGACACTCAATGTCATATTTCTTTTTCAAGTGCCAATTTAGGAAAATCCATATTCCAACAAAAATATGCAGAAGAAGTTGATTCTTGATACCATAAATTTTGTCCATAACTGTAATGTCCCTTTCCAAATAGGAGCTCCAAAGAGGAGTCTTAATGGTATAAACTGCCCCGTTAGACTATAGCCAGGGCCAAAGAGGGGTAAACAGGGTTACTAGAGGTCACTCTAGTCACAGGTGTTATATTCAGAAAGTGACATTGAGCTAAAAAGGGTTAAAAGTGCTTTTAAGTCATTATGAGCTAAAAATAGAANTGTATTCCAGGAGGAAGACACCAGTTGGCTGATTTCGGTGTTGAAAGACACACCCTAGTCACCAGGAAGATCATCCAGGTCTTCCATCATTCTTCATTGATTCTGCAGTGCTCCCATATTCTGGGTATTATCTTTTAGTTGCTTATTTGTATTCCGGCTAAGATCCTTTGTCTGTTGATCTAGTCGAGTATGTCAGTTTATTCAGCTGCATTCGGCCATTTTGTAATCCACAAAGATATCATAATACAAAATTTGCAATCCTTTGTCGCGTTTGTTATTTGTATGATCATTTATGTAATGTAAACCTTTGATCCTACACACACATTAACAACGTTTCCTAGACTAGCCAAGTCAGGAACATTACAGTGGTATCCGAGATTTAGTCCTGCTAGCCTGTGACTAAAGAGAATGAGTGCAGTAGAAGACCCAGAGGGCCATGAACACATAGGTGACGAATATGTCACTTACAAAAGGCATCAGGAAGGAAGGCATAGGCCTGATTTTCCCCCTTTTCCTCCTAGCTTAGAGGAAGAGGAAGAGGCACACAGAGAAGCAGAGAGAAGTGGAGAGTGTGACGCTGAGCGCGAGGTAGAGAGGATACTAGGAGACATATATGAGCGACCAGAGGGCAGTGGCAAGGCCCCCATAGATCCAGAGGCAGCTTTCATGCAGGTTATCAACGGTATGTTAGCTAGTCAACGGACCATGTCTCAATCCTTGGCACAGGTAGTTGATAGATTGGCTAGAGTGGGCACCCCAGATACACAAGTCTCGCATGCAGCACAAGGGAAATCGAGAGCAGGTAGTAGACCCCAGTCACCCTCTCGCACATACACCTCTGGGAGTAGGGTTCCCAGACCCTTGTTTCCTAGTTTCAAGAGGGCACCCCCGGTAGCAGCATTGCCACCAATAACACAGAGGCCACCCACTCATGCCGACGACATTGCAGAGTATAGGAGGGAGTACGTAGCATTGGGTCATGACTTCCATCAGAACATGACCTTAGTCGAGTACTGTGGACTCAGACTCAGGAACTGCCCCAGAGAGCCATAGAGGGGAGGACCACAACAACAACAGGGGAATAACCTCGATTTCATCCGAGAATTTGGGAAACTCACCATCCCTTATTTCGATGAATCATCCAAATACACCGCTATAGATTGGGTATAGAATCTAGACACGTATTACAAGCTCAACCAGATGATCGAGACAAAGGCCATCAGTTTCACGACCTTACACTTGGAGGGTGAGGCACACGAGTGGTGGTATCATGGACTGGTGACATTGGGTCACAGTCACATCGCCTCCTATAGGGAGTTTACAAATAGGCTCATGGACAGGTTTGACAGGAAGGATCCTGAGATACACTTCAGGGATCTAGCCCAGTTGCGACAATCTGGCACAACAAAGGTGTTCATCACAGAGTTTCAGTGGGTAGTCGTGGAAGTGACAGATATATCAGAGCCCAGGTTGATCACGCTATTCACAGAAGGACTCATAGAGCCTTTGAGAGGATGGGTGAAGGCATACATGCCTCCCACTTTGCAGGATGCCATCCTTCACACTCTAGATCTGACTCAGTGCCAAAGACTAAAACTTTCTCCAAACTATTTGTGCCCCAGAGGGATCAAGACAGGAATCCATTTCAGATAGAATGGAAGGGCAAGGAGAAGTTGGATGACGAGACTAGGTGAGAGCTTATGAGGATGAAGCTTTGCTTCAGATACAGAAATCCTTGGGTCCCAAGCCACAGGTGCATGGGCAAAGGAGAGATTCATTATATTGAGGTAGCAACAGACAGCATGGACAGTGAGGAGGAGGAGCAGGATAGTGGATCCACTAGTTCAGAGGAGGAGTCAACACCAGCAGAGGAGTAGCCTCCCCGTAGACCACCGACACTGGCAGGAGCCCATCCTCCAGTAGTCCCACAACCACTAGAATAGGATAACAGGAGGAAACCAACAAAGGGAGGTGTCATAGCGACCCTTTCTAGTGTTTCCAGGTATGATACCCTCCGTATCAGAAGGATTATTTAGGATCAATGGGCAATCACCCTGATAGATTGTGGGGCCACCCACAACTTCATCGACGCTTCACTAGTATCGAGACGAGCACTTCAGACATAGGAGTTTGAGGGGTTTGATGTTGTGGTAGCAAATGGCCACACAGTGGAGTGTCTAGACAGAGTTCCAAACTTAGAGATGAAGTTAGGAAACTACACAGTGAGAGACACATTTTATGTGGTTGACCTATAGGACACAGATGTGGTGTTAGGAGTTCAGTGGATGATTACCTTGGGAAAAATCACTACCAACTAACAAACCTTGGAAATGG
>SNQJ01S0239762.1:11972-25558 GCA_010110895.2 Picea sitchensis
ATTCTTCATTGATTCTGCAGTGCTCCCATATTCCGGGTATTATCTTTTAGTTGCTTATTTGTATTCCGGCTAAGATCCTTTGTCTGTTGATCTAGTCAAGTATTGTGAGTTTATTCAGCCACATTTGGCCATTTTGTAATCCACAGAGATATCATAATACAAACTTTGTAGTCCTTTGTCACGTTTATTATTTGTATGATCATTTATATGTTGTAAACCTTTGATCATACACACACATTAGCAACGTTTCCTAGACTAGACAAGTCAGGAACATTACAATAACAT
Organism: Picea sitchensis; assembly: GCA_010110895.2. Classification (NCBI taxonomy): domain Eukaryota; kingdom Viridiplantae; phylum Streptophyta; class Pinopsida; order Pinales; family Pinaceae; genus Picea; species Picea sitchensis. The sequence goes on from SNQJ01S0239762.1 coordinate 12,258, forward strand.
ACTTAGAATAGATTACCTTACAAACATGAGCTAATGGATGGGTTCATAGGAACCCACATAGTATTACACTAACAATTTTTAAAACCTATAAAGAAAATAAATGTTAACCTGTGTCCAAGAGGTGGACACTGGCATAATGGAAAAATGACTCATCCACCATGTGTATTACAAAGCAACCATCATGTCCAAAAAATATTCTAACTTTTACTCAGGAAGGAGGTGTGAGGTACCTTATTAAAATTTATTTAGATGTTTGATCGGGTCTACTCTATCCTTTATTTTATTACCATGGGAACACATTAGTGAATATGACTAGGTATTTGCTTGCACAAAATATGTTAACTGGATCCCAACTTATCTAAGTTTTATCCCTTATCTTGGGAGTGTGTTGGTTACATGAAGACTAGGGTTGCTTGGTGCATTTATGAAACAAAATTTACTTTCACCCTCATAAACATCTTGTGTATGATATGTAGATTATACAAAATTAGGTTAAACATCATGAATTTTGTACCATCAATTTTTAATTGTGATGTCAAAACTGCCATTGATGTTTGTCTAAATGTGTGGAAGATATTCAAAAGGGAGATCAACTATTTAGTGTTTGGTTAATATATAAATGTGATAAACATTGGTGTCAAAATTTCCAAAGGGATTTTCTATAAATATGGAGTTAGTTTCCTCCTCACAAGGTCAACCACATGGAACCAATGGAACCACTACCTTTGTCCATCCTTGATGAAATATCTTGATTTTCTTATTGGCTTATATAGTTGTGTGCATTGAATATATCCATAGGCACCCTAAGAGAAGTGTATCGGTTGCGTTTTTGCATGGTAAATTCAAAATCTCAAAGGTGGGTAGCACGTTAATACCAAAATTGGGTAGCACGTTCATACCAAAATAAGAAATTGAAAGATTGAATAGCGTGTCATTTAGTCAAATTGTATGTTAAGTGTTGTGTGGTTACAAATGAGGTCAACCCATATATTCTCATAATTTTAGAGATATAATACTCACTTGTGTACTAAGGTGAATGATGGCATCTTAAAGTGGTGTATTACTAATATACTCTCGAACGATGAAATATTTATCCATAGGTATGATAATACGATGGTCCCTCACCATTGCAATATTGGATGTTTCATGTGTCAAATTGAGAATATAACCAACCAATTAGATCATGTGTTTCCCTTCAACAATGACACTTTTTTACCTCCATCCTTGTGAGGTTAGACTTGACCTAAACCACACAATCGTCTCCTCAATCAACCTTTTATTTTAGAGTGTTTTAAAGCATGCAATGCTTTTTTGAGGACTCTTTTTTGTATTTTCATAATCTAGTTCAAAACCACTATCAATGTATCACTTTATGTGTTTATCAAGAGAAATTACCTTGGATTCTCTAAACTTGTCTGTGTGCACTTGAGAAGTGATGAGAACATATTTAATATTATGCATGACTAAAGTTCCACAAATTGGGTTGCAAGTTTTTGTAAAGTGCATGTGTAGATTTAAATATTAGAAAACATCATGGTCACCAAGGCCATAAATGTGCAGGTAGCAATGCTGAGAAGGTAACAAATAAATCAGTTGGTCATCTAACCCTACATTTTACATAAGGAACATTTTTGTGTTTGCTTCTCCCTAATAGGAGGAGTGACAACACTAATTTCTTAAGTACCTTGGCTATAGTAAATGGATTTATGATCTTCCAAAATATGTGTAACATGAGCATGGCCAGAGGCAAAGGATCCAATGCTTAGGTCTAAAAAACATACATAGTTTGCGATTAATGGTGTTCTAATTGTTTAGCTTTCTCCCATTTGTGCTCACAATTCCTAATATTAAAAAAATTATCTTAGCAACTTAATTAAGAATGATCACATGTTTGGTGTTAATGACAATACACATACTTAGTCCTCCCACTGCCCATCATGGAAAATATGTCTCCATTATAGTTACCCCTATTATTTAATGAGTCAAACATCTATTGGTTTTATGAAGAGATACGATGGACCAATTCTTTGAGCATTTTCTTTTCTATTTCTTCCTTGACTTTGGAATTAAGTTGGTCCTAATCTTAGGAAATGAATTCAAATTCCTCTCAATTTCTCTTATTGTCTCCATGGCCTTCTTATATGCATTGAGTCACCACCACTACACTACAACACAAATTGTAAAACGTAACCTTGAAATAGAGCAATTGATTCCTTTCAGTTCATTGGGAAAATGCATGAGATGAGACAAAAGTTCCTTGATACAAGAATCATACTTGCCATGAGCTCATTGATTTTGCATTTACAATTTCACCACTAATGGGATGCAAATGACCTGTTGGGCGCAGGCCCAGTGTTGAGTAAAAGCAGCACGTGTAAGGCAGACGTGCATGTAGGAAAAGTAGCACGTGCAAGAGAGATGCACATGCAGAAGAGTAAAGCATGCGAGACACGCATGCAAGAAGACCTAGCCATGATAGGGTTAGGGTTTTTGTAAGAGAATGTGATGGATGGTAAGCCAAAAACATGTATAAGTAGGTACCTAGAAGGTCTAGGTCGGGGTTGGAATGGAGTGTTATTTTCAGGTTGGTTGGTAATTATTACTAGGTGGTTCAAGGACAGAACGACTGTAAATCCGATATATTTTGTAAGTTGTTGAGTTGAGGAGAGGGAATAGGGTACATCTTAAGAGTTAGATCACAGGCTGAGGAGCCTGGTGTGATCTAATCTGCCTCATTGTAGATCTCGACCTGTTCTGATGGAGAGTTGTAATGTGCGCGACACTGTAGTTTTGGAAACACCATAATAAAAAAGAAGAGCGGCCAAATATGTGTGGACGTAGCCCAGGAGGGGTGAACCATGATAGATCATGTGTTATGTGATTGAATATTGTGTATTTTTTTTGTTTTCAATGATTAGATGTTAGATAAATGCGTGAATGACTAGTTAGATCTATTATTTTTACATGCATGGATAAGAATGACAGGGTATTCAATATAAGATGAATATTAAAGTAACAAATGGGGATCATAGAGGTTAATCCCAGATCCCCACTCATTCCCAGGATGCAATCACTTGAGCATTGCAACCACCAATAGAACTATCTCGGGTGAGACTGCGTAGTGCACCCTATGTATTTTGTTGCCTTCTGGTTTACCAAAGGGGCCAATAGTTATAAAGGGGTTTTTTCGGAAACCATAGTAGACTTGAACCTGGGTCATCCTTAGAGAGGTAGCAAGAGAGAAGTAACCAACAAATGGTTATGTTGTCAGTTGGAACATAATGGAATTGAGTGAATGAGATCTGTTGAAGACTCATGAAACAAATGTCAGATCTGGTGAGGAAACGCTAAAAAAATGAGGTTATAAAAGAGGATGTTTAGACCATGGAACCCAACGAAGGCGGAGATCGAGAGCTAGTTAAAAACAAAGGAGCTGGAATTTGCACAGAAAGATAACATAAACTCAAAGTTAACACCGCACAAATATTTAGACAAGTACGTATTTAGCGACTTGCATGAAGTATTTTTATGTGATTTCACACATGTGTTGCAGGAATGGATATTGAGGTTGAAGGACAACCACCCTACAAATTGGATCAGACAACTAGAGTGGAATTCTGTGGAGATTGCGCAATTACAACAAGTTGACAATAAATTTACGCGTGCAGTAGATTTCTGGTTAGGCAACATTGTTGTAGGATTTATCACATAATTTTCAATAGATGATATTGTGAAGTCTTACAACGCAACAGAGTAAGAGTTCCTGAAGGGACCCAGAGGTAGGTATATCATATCGTTGTATACTTCTATTAAGATGTTATTGTATAACAAAGGTATAATGGCAATGACATCAAACAACTAAACTTCCATGCGTGCAAGGGGGAAGGGGGGAAGCACTGACAAGAGATGGATAAATGGAGGAAGAGATGGATAAAGGAAATAAGGAGGAGGCCTTGGACCCAAGCATGATGGAGGAATACCAGATCAAGAAGATTATGGCAACAACTGGAAGAACGCGCAGTGGAGCACCCTACCAATACAAGATTAACAATAAGAAGAGAGCCATAGTCATGAGGGAAGGCCTAGAAAGTGATGTAGAAGAGGTAGAGGATCTCCAGGATGTGGAGCATATTGAGGAAATCATGTGTGAGACATATGAAAGGAAGAAAAGAGGTCCAAGAGCAGAAACCAGAGGCATAACTCCTATCCATATCAGTGTCAGTGTGGAACCCATAAACCCATGTGCGACTAATACACTAGAGAGAACACCACTATTTAGACAACCGAATTTCAGTGGAATAAATGCAATAGGAAGTACATCTACACGGGGAGAAACAACTGGGGGAGCCAGTTCAGGAAGCATTAGTCAAGGATCTACACCGTGCAGAGGTAGTAGTTCAACATTCAGGATGGCAGGCCATGATCCCACCATCAGGTTACTACAATTCAAGGGAGAAGCATCAGAGGACCCTGAGAAGCACTTGTTCATCTGTGAGAAGATATGGGAAGCAAGGTAGATCACATATGATGATACAAAGCTTGCACAATTAGCTATCACACTAAGCGACTGTGCACTAGATTGGTACATGAGCTTAGCTGCAAATAGTCCACCAGGAACAACCAGAACGATTGTGGATATCAAGAAGTTGTTGATAAATGAATTCCAGAAGTCTAGCTTAGAGGATCAATACATGAATGAGATGATAGAGATCAAACAAAAACCATGAGAATTTGTCTGGGAGATTGACCAGAGATTCAAATGATTGAAGGGAAAGTTGAAGTATGTCATGACATATATGCAACATAGACACTTGTTTGTGAAATCCCTGCTACCACACTTAAAATACCCTTTGAGACAACAAAAGTTTCAAACTCAGGCAGAGGCTCTGCAGGAAGCCTTACAACTAGAAGAGAACCAATATCAGAAGACAGATCCAACAATAGAAGATTTGAAGGAGGACATGAAGAAGCTAACATTTCAACTAAACCAAAACAAGAGTAAGGACAAAAGATAAGTTGTTTGGTGTACCACATTTAGGAAAGAAGGACACCACAAGAATGAATGCCCAACTTTTGCGCAGTACATGGAAACAGGACTGCCAAACCCTTTGCCAACAGGAGGAATATGGTGTGAGATATGTAAGACACAAGGGCATGATCCATATCATTGTCCAATGATGCAGAAATACCATACAGTGCCTAAGAGTTCATATTGCAACTTTTTCAAGTCAGTGTGCCATGATGACAAATATTGTAGGACAATGGAGCTGATGAGGGAAAGAACATTAGACACATATAGGGTGCAGGTAGAAATGATGACAGGGAAAGTTACACCACAGTTTAACCAAGTACCAGCCCAATACAACATTGTGCCACAACAATATAAAACTACGTAGCCATAGTATAATACTTTGTAACCACAGTATAATCCCGTGTAGTACAATCAGGTGCCTCAATACAACACACCGTGAGGAGATCGAGCGGGCTACAGAGGTGGAGGACAAGGTAGAGGAGGATTCATAAGAGGTAGAGGACCGATGGTATGCCATAATTGTCAACAACCAGGACACTATGCAAGAGAATGTCCACTTCCACCTTCGGCATGTATGTATTGTCGCACCTCAGATCATGACACAAAAGACTATCTGACACTATTGGGGAAGATCCAAGAAAAGAGGAATCATAAAAATCAGAATGTTCAATGGATTTCTATAGAAGCAAGGGATGATGGAAGAAATATCAACATAGTTACACGCGAAGGAGCTAAGTCAAGAGATGATGCAATAATACAAGATCCAGCACAACACCAATGGGTGAAGAATAATTTCGAACCACAGAAGCAGTTTGATGCACAGAACGAAAAGGAGATATTCAAGCAAGCCAAACAAGAATTATTGAAGCCAGACATTGCGTCTACATCAACTACGCAACATACTCAGGACATACCAACGTACGAGATGCCTTCATCACTGGATCATAATAATGAAGCACAACCCCTAGGACAAGTAAGTACCATAAAGGATTTTCTGCAATCTTGTGTTAAACTACTAAATGATCCATCACCTGTTAAAGTATTACAAAATATGTTATAAATATGTAATACAGACGTAGAGGGAAAGCTAGAGCAGAAAATAGTTAATCACTTGCATACAAGGAGGAGGACAAATAGAGAGTTCATACTGAATGCCAACATTGGAGATTTCAACATGGGGGATATTATACTAGATTTAGGCTCCGAAGTAAACGTGTTACCAAAGAAGACATGGAAATGTATGGGAGATCCCACATTAGGATATTCACTTGTTCAACTGAAACTAGCAAATCAACACAGGGTTCTGCCAATTGGAAGGATAAAGGGTGTGACAATAGATCTGGATGGAGTGCACAATAAAGCCGATTTTGAAGTGATAGAAATAGTGGATGGCACAACACCTTATCAAGAATTTCTTGTCTTGGACTGGGCGTTTGACAACCAGGCCATAATCAATTTGAATATAAGGAAGATGGCATTCGATTTAGGAGAGTACATATTCGTTGCACCACTAGACCCCTTGAGAGGAGAAAGGTTTGTATAACCCACTTGCCTGGACCTGGAGGAAATCAATCATTTATATAGAACCACCACGCAAGAAGAACATTATGTAAATCCAACTGCAGATGGGGTACTTAGTTGGAGAAGTATCACATCATGCACGTCAGACTCAGATATAGAGTTGGAGAATTGGAAGCAGAGATTACATGAAGTATCCATAAGAAGGTGCGCAAGAATAGATTGCGTAGTAAGATGGGTAGGTACATAGATAAGAGAACCTCCCAGTTTTCATGGGGTGAATGACTTAGAAGAATTCCTAACAAGATACGAAGATGAAGTGTTAGAAAATCATAGGCTGTTAGCTATGGACATAGAACTCAAGGAAACAACTGCAAGATGGTGGGGTGCACACAAAGGGACAGTCAAAGATTGGTACCAATGTAAGCGATTATTTCACATTAGATTTGGCGCCGAACAGGGAAGCAACAAAATGCAAAGATATGATGGACAGGGGACACCAGCAGAACACTTGGAGAAATGCAGAATACTATGGAAAATGACACCACCAGAAGAATGGCCTTATCATTTCATTCACACATTGGAAGGAATTCCAGCAAACTGGTATGTAGACCAGGAACTGCGTAAAGGCACTGCAGAATGGACAACATTACAGAAGAATTTTATAGTCACTTTCTCATTTGAACATGAGAAACCCATCATGGATTCATCACTCAAACAAATTAGAGGGGTAATATTCATTCAAGAACCAGAGGTTGATCTTAGAACAGAGTACCAACAACAAAATAGACAGACAGTGAAAGAACTACTATCATGCTACCATGTGGAGGAAGAAGCACCAGCTGAAGATGACCCACACAACATTCAAATTGTAGAAATTTAAGGAGAAAGAGAGGTGGAAGGTCCATCTCTCGAATCAAAAGTATTTGTTTCACCAATAAAGGTGAAGAAAGTAAATATTGGGAAAAATGATAATCCCAAAATGACCAGTATTGGAGATTACTGGGATGAACATACGGTAGAAAGAATAACAAATTTGTTGTGCGAGTACAATGACCTATTCCCAAAAAACTTTACAAATATGAAAGGCATAGCAGGAGAGATAGGAGAGATAAATATACCTCTCAAACCCGATGCTAGATCAGTCAGACAACGACCATATAGATTGAACCCAATATCTAAGCAGAAAGTAAAAGCAGAAATTGACAAAATGTTAGAAGTTGGTATCATAGAACCAGTGGAGGAATCTGAATGGGTAAGCCCTATGGTAGTTCAGGAGAAGAAGCAATGAGGCATAAGGATATGTGTCGATCTGAGGAAGATGAATGATGCTTACCTACATGACCTTTTTCCCACCCCTTTCACATATGAGGTATAAGAGAATATAGGAGGCCAGGAAGCATACTCATTCATAGATGGATTCTCAAGATACCATCAGATCAAGATAGCTCCAGAATACAGGTACAAGACCACTTTTTCCACCGAATGGGGATCCTACCAGTACATAGTCATTCCTTTTGGACTGAAGAATGTACCAGTAATATTCTCATGAGTAGTCATAGTTGCATTTAAAGAATTCATCCATCAGTTTTTAGAAGTATATATGGATGATTGGACAATCTACATTCTGTTGAAATATCATGTAGAGGTGTTAAGGCTAATGTTGGAAAGATACAGGCACTGCTAGATCTCATTGAATATCAAAAAGTGCATTTTGGGGACACCATTTGGAATATTATTGGGCCATATAGTGTGCAAACAAGGCTTGCTAGTAGATCCTACCAATATTGCATTGATTGTCAATTTACCACCACCAAAATTAGCGCATCGGTTGAGAACAACATTGGGAAACACATGCTACTACGGGAAATTCATAAAAGGGTATGCACAAATCACTACGTCGATGGAGAAATTGTTGAAGAAAGATAGTAAATTTCAATGAAATGAGGATTCTCAGTGAGGGTTGGACACTCTAAAAGAGAATATGGTAACAACACCAATACTAGTATTCCTAGATTGGGAAAATACATTTCATGTGCATGTAGATGCATCATCCATAACACTAGGAGCTATTCTGGCATATCCAGGGGCGGGAGAGTTAGACCATCATATAACATTTGCAAGCAGAAAACTGTCAGAGTTAGATCACTACTTGGGAAACATTTTAAAATGTTCACAGATCATTTTGCCCTCAAATACCTAGTCAATAAGCCAGTGTTGGGGGGGAGGATCAATAAATGGTTACTATTGTTTCAGGAATTTGACTTTGAAGTGATAGTAAAACCATGGAGGTTGAATGCAAGACCCAATCACCTGTTGAGGATCACCAATGGAGAGGAACCTACAAATTTGGAGGACAACTTCCCTAACGCACAACTATTTTCAATCCAAGTAGCTGATGAATATTTTACTGACATCATTCAGTACTTGAGTATAGGGACTACGCCACAAGGATTCAAAATTGCGAAGAAGCAAAATCTAGTATTCAGGGCGGCAGACTATCAATTGATTGCAGGACACTTATACAATATGGGCGTAGACAACATATTGAGAAGATGTGTATTAGAACACAGAAGGCCTAGGATTTTAGCAGAGGCTCATAAGGGAATATTTGGATGAAATTATGCAGGAAAATCTATCGCGCATAAGTTATTATGCGTAGGAATATGGTGGCCGACCATTCATAGAGATGCAAAGGACTATTACCAGATATGTGTCACATACCCACTACGACAAAAATAAAATTTTCGCTCTTCCTCAAGGGATAGAATCCCCGAATTCCTACGGGGGCCTAGCGTAGGCTAGCTCTTCCCTTATCCACCTCCATGTGATCGTTGGTTATGACCACAGGCCAAGCCAAGAGGTGCCTTTCGCATTTCACGACTCAACGATGCAAGAGAGTCAAGTATTTCGACTCTTCAAACCCTGAATTCTGAAATCTTACCTTCGATGAGATCAACGACTGCGAATCTCCCCCTAATCCGATGGTCCTGGCCGTATCGGGATTTTGGTAACTGGAAGTTTGAAATGTAGCGACCCAAACCACTGGTCACTCCATTCCTCGAACTCTGATACACGAGTTCTTGTATGAGATCCAACGATCCTCGATGATTTGGATCCAACAGTCCAAATCTTTTCGGAGTTTCGTGAACTGAGAGTTCACGATGCAGCGACTCCAAATATCTTGTCACTCCAATCCCCAAATTCCGATATGGGAATTCGTGTATGAGATCAACGACCCTCTTTGATCTGGATCTGACGCTCACTATCCCTCCTGAGCTTAAGGGTGTTGAAAGACACTCAGTCTTAATCCCTTCGTTGTTCTATGAGATCCAATGGCCCACGGGATTTTGGAGCTTTCCCTGAACTCTGACCGTTCACCACGCGTCTCCTCCGATGGACAGTCAAGATCCGGGTTATATCGATGACCCACAAGCCCTGTGATCTAACAGTTGTGATCTCTCTTAAACCAAAAACTAGGATTAAGTCATGATTTCGTGACTCACGAGTTCTAAGAACTCCTCCCGTTGACTTCTTTCAGCGGCGAGTCGGAAAAATTCCTAACTCTCGCCACGTGTCCTCTACAAATGGATGGTCCAGATCTGTCATGACCCGACAATTGGGATTCGTTGTCGACAATTCCCCATCAAGAGTCTAGGGAAGCCTTCTCCTGTGATTTCCCAGTGCCGAAACGCCGACCGACAGCCACGTGTCCCTCCGATGGACGGCTGCGACCTTTAGCCACGATCAACAGTTGTGATCTTTTCGGGATGATCAATGGTCGCGATCAAATCCTGGATTTCTCCTTTTCGGGAATTTGGGAGAGTCTTCACTCCCGTTTCCCTGGTGCCAAATCCCCGATGGATGTGGATCTTTGACACGCGTCCTCTGGGATGGATGATCTTGATGCTTTCATGACTTTGAAGAGTCCTCTCTCCCCTGCATGCACAAGGTTAAACCTCATGTGCCTTTTCTGGATATGATGGCTATCGGTCCCCTGCACTCAATCTGACGGTTCATATCTATTCTCCTGCGCACTCTTCTCTGACTGTGTGGACATAGGCTCCAACGATCATGATTTTCCCCTGCGAATCGGCGATTCGCCTTTCAGGACTTTGGGGAAATCCTCACCTCTATTTCCCCGAACTAAACCAATGGTTCAGATCTAATTTTGATCATGATCTCTATCACTCTTGAGATTTCATACGCTCTGAAACCTCCAAAGGGTTTCTCGACCTCTACACTCCATGCAGGGTTCTTGCACACAATGGTGCGATCCTTCCTGATCTTGTCTAGGACTTAGGGAGATCTGGGTTCGGTTTTCCTCACAGAGAGCCTGTGTCGATCTGCACTACCTCTCCTGAGCTTAACAAACTTCATCCTCCAAGGGACTCTAAACAATTAGGAGGGTTGGCACACGTACATGACACTGTGACCGGGGTCGACGAACACATAGTTCGTGACTCTGGCTTATGCCTCCACAAGACACAAGCATTTACAAGTGTAAAATCATCTCCTAACCATATAATTTCTTACTGGCCTAGTTATACAATCGAGCATAAATAAGGGGGATACAATATATCCATTAAGAAATATGCACAATTCCTGAAACATACATAGTATAACCAATTCATACACAATTGCGGCTAAATTACACAAGGTAGGAAAGCTCTTATCTATTACAGGTTGTCGCCAACCAACTGACTGTGGGTGTTCATCCTTCCACCCGACCTTAGGCTCAGAGTCATTCATTCTTAGCAGTCTGGCCACCCCCATGCCAAGCCATGATATCACCAGGGAGTTCTCACAGTTCTCAGGAGGTATGTCTCTGTCCCAGCTTCTGCTCGGGTCATGTTCTCTGCAACTCAGAGCTTTCTCTTTCGGTTATGGCCTCGATGAGGTTTCTCAGATGCTCTTCCACATCAAGCTCGCAACCTTCCGTTCGTGATTCCGCTGGAGCATCTCCCTTATGATATTACACTCTTCTGTCCCTTGTCTCTTCTCCCTTGTGTATCCCCCTTACCCTGGAAGGTTTTTTCCAACCTATCTTGTTCCTTCTGTAATAAGGAAGCTCAGGTCTGTAGGTCACTGCGGTACTTTGGGTTGACAACCCATGTTTCCATTCATGAGGGTGGTTGATTGTTCAACCACCATTCCTTTCTTCATTAACTGATTTTCTTTCCTTGGGATTCGAAGGAGGTTTGTCATCCTTATCAAGGGAGATTTGGGGTTATTTGATATATGAACCCTCTTGTATAGTTTTCACATTCTTCCTCTAGTGATATCATGGCCAGTACTTTCAAGGATTCACCCTCACAGTCAGTTATTTGGAAACTCAGTCAATAATAAATTTACATTGCCCTCATGCCTTAGCATGGTAATTCCTATTTTATGATTAATTACAAATTGGGGGGAAAAGGGTGTTACAATTCCCTCCCCCTTAAAGGATCACCGTCCTCTGTGTTCTTTCTCAAAAACACCTATCATGCCTTTCTCATTCAGCCACTTCAGAAGTCTCGACCTTCGTCCTTGGTCAGGTCCTCTTTCAGGATCTTAGTCTTCGTCATCTGCCTTCAATAATTCTTGGACAACAAGCACATTAATCACAATTTTGTGCGAAAACATCTTACTGTTGTTCAAAATTCAAAAGGAAATTTTCATAATCTCAGCACAATACTTATCTGTGAAGTTTGTGGATCTGTATCCACATGGTAGTTTTGTTATCCATGCTCATCGCTTTCCTTGACGTACCCATTGTGTCCATGATTCCAATTCAATAGTTCACAAGAGCTATCATGATTTCATCTTCCTTTCCAAGGTTTTTCCACATGGGAAACTACCCACTGTGTGCATGATCCCAATAGTTTACAATAATTATTAAGGTCTCCTCTTCCTTGCAGTCACTCACCCTCCAGGCCCAGGCTCAGGCATCCCCTTCACTTTTATGCAGTCCCTCGAGCGATCCATCTTGCCCTGCCAAGGTTTTCTCGCACAGGAAAATTTTAGAGACTCTATCGAGTCTTACAGTCGAGACGTCCCTCAGACTTTCTCTGTCAAGGTGTACCTCCGGCTTGTGTTACCTCAACACAATAATTTCCAGGCAATCATGGATTACCACGGGGTTTTCATGGCTCAGCAGTAGCCTTTTTTCATCATCTTCAGCTTTGACAACCTTCATCTGTTCCTTCTATACATATCTTTTCTCCTCACCTGTGTCACAGGTATACAACATTCGTGAGACATCATTATAAATTCCAACTTTCAAAATTTTTATTGCAAATTTGTCACCCACAAATTTTTCCAATCTCTTCTTTTATTTTTAGATATGTTTCATACGAAACCAGATTCACAAGCATGGGACTTTCTTTCCCATAACATTTTAGCTCAGTAGGAAATCGGTCTTCCTTATGGTCTTACAACATTGCCATATCCAAGATTCTTTGTTCCTACAATCATTCCTCAGCTAATCAAATTGTTAGTTCTCATGCACATACATTTTTATCGCACCTTTTCAACTTCATCACAACAATTTCATAATTGTGCATACTAATAATCAAATTCACTTTCTGAAAAGGAAATACCATTCCTCGCAGTTTGGCTCAGCAGGAAATCGGTCTTTCCTATGGGCTTACCTCACTGCCATATCCATGACCCTTTGCTTCCTGCAATTCATTCTTTCCACAACCAAACAAACTGTTAGTCTCATCTCAACATACCAAACTTTTCAAAACGTAATTCAACATTTCAAAAG
>SNQJ01S0239763.1:0-13586 GCA_010110895.2 Picea sitchensis
AAAAACCACCATAAATATTCAAACAAACAACAATCCACCTAAATGCTTGAATCAACTTGCAACATAAACACCGGTCATAAGATTAAACTATTGCTTGATGTTTCCCCTTCCCCTTTTTCTTAAGAACTACTATCACTATTTGAATCAACATTTGATAGATATCTATTCAATTGTCCCTGCCATGCATAAAAATAGATCAACAATGATTCAATATTTTGGTGGTCAAAACACATTTTGAGTACAAATTAATCTCAACATCACTCTCTATAAGGGTGACATCAATGCAAAGTCTCTTTATGATTTAAGTAGGGGAATCCTTGGAGAACAATAGTTCTTTAAATTACCCCAAGACATGTCATTTGATATGGTTTCCTGTGTTTTTATGTCTTATTGTACAAGAATGCAATAAGAATGCTAGTAAAATGAATGGTGGATAAGCTTCACACATTAGTGATATAACGATATCCAAATGTCTTGAAAGAGAATTATGCCAATGATCTATATGTGTTGAACAACCATTTCTTTTTCAAAATCCTCAAGTGCTCGGAAAATAGGTATCCAAAAATATTGGCAAGTGAGGTGAAGCAGATTCTCAAAGATAGTCATGGCTCATTTCCTATCGTCAACCTTTTCAAATAAACAATAAAACCCTTTGTGTAACAACACAAGAGTCTTTTGTCCCATTATCAATTATCAAATGCATGAGGGTTGTATTATTTGGGCATTGATTAATAAGTTTATAATTAATGCATTTTCTTTTAGGTTTTAAAGTTGTATCAACCATCTTTGAAATGAACCTAAAAAAACTTGAATATGTTACAATCTTTCAATAGTAAATATTCTTATAGATGGAAATTTTAAAGCTATGTGGAAATTTGATTTTGACCAACACATGATAGTGTCCCTTAAGGGAGGGAATGAAGGTGGAACTATACTCTTATAACTTTTTAGACTAGAGATATCATTACATTTGGAGGTTTCCTGTATGATTATTAAATTATTGGTTGCAAATTGCTTGTGAAAATGCATTGGCATTCTAGTTCCAAGAGGAGATTCATTGCTTGCCCATTTTATTTGCTTGGTTTTTGTATATTGAAAGTAGGCTCGTAATTCCTTCTTGCCTCTCTTGTTTTGCACTAAATATGTGGAGTGTGGTTAAGATTCTCATTTGGTGGTCTCTTAGAGAGTTGTTGTAGGGATGGATACATTGGGTTCATTTATTTTGACTTCAATCTAGTGGTTTGAGTGATTGTTCTAGCCTTGTTCCTTCTGAAACAAGTAAAGATCACCTAGACTTCAAACACTACCCCAACTCTACTTATATGAGTGCCTATGTGGATTGATTTTAGGCTTAAATGTCCCTTCATATGTTGATTTTAGGCTTAAATGTCCCTTCATATGTTGATTATTTATGGCCTCAAATTGGCTTTGTTGTGGGAAATGTATGAGTTCTCCATAGTGGTTTGAAACTATTTCTCAAATTATTATCAATGCTCATATTTTGTCCATTATGATGAGTCACTCAATTTTTCCATTGACTCTTGTTTTCACAAGTTGTAATGTTGATCTCATAATTATCTGATAAAAGCATGCATTCATTACCTCTCTATGAAATTTGCAATTCTATTTGGGCTATTTCCATTTCAAGAAGTAATTTTTAGGGATTCTATTCTAATTAACAATATAGAGTATGGTTTTTTAGGTTGTGGGAATTTTGAAATAAAAGGAAGGAACCTTGATAAACCACCATTGAGAACATCATTAAATATCATTCATCTTCAAGTATATGTGCATTCACCTCTAAATATACCCAAGCATTTGGCATAAGTGTTGTAGCATTTTTTAGAACCTTGGCTCCAAAATTTATTGTCAATACACTAAGTAATGTATGTGAAAGCCAAGAGTTATATGAATTTGTTTGCATCTTTGCTTGAGTTTTGAGTTACCCTACATACTTTGTTAGGGTCCTACCCTAACCTCCCTACTTTAGGCAACCTAGGAGTTAGTCAATTTGAGTATACATACGTCCTCTTTTAATAAGGCGCATTAGATAGTAACGTGTAAGGGATTACGGTATAACCAAGGGTACATGGAAGAAAATGTTGTATGCAAGTGTTGTCTGATGTAGTACTACTTGAAGGGGTACCAATAGAGGTTACAAGGGTGTCTAATCAGGTGACACGACTTGTATTTTCTGTATGTATTCTCCAGCAAACAAAGTGTGGGACACTTACACACTCTTTCCATATACCCATCACCCAACCTTTTTAGATCAAAAATCATGGCACTACTTTCCAAAGCTAGACATGAACAAGTTTGATGGTTGAGATCCCTTGGGTTGGATTATCGAAATGGAACACTATTTCTCTATCCATTGCATTATTGATTACCTATAGAAATTAAGAGTGGGGGTCTTATATTTGGATGCAGAACATTAGAAATGGTATAATAAATCTTATGGAGGCTACATTGCTTGGTCCCAATTTGTAAAGGTTCTTTATGCTCTTTTTGAATGTGACACTCACTGCATGGGATCCCTGAAAAAATTATGTCAAATAGGCACAATTATTGGCTATATTACATCTTTTAAGAAATTGGCAATTCACACATAGGGCCTATCTAATTCCTTTTTTAAAGAAAGCTTCATTAGTGGTCTCAAGGAGGAAATTAGAGCACACATCATGATGCAGTGCCCAACCACATGGTTGAAAGCTTGTGAAAGAAATAAAGAAGTTGATATGGTGATCAATTCCCAAACCAAAACAATTTCAATGACTACTTTCATTTCCCCTCACGTGACATCTACCCCTAGTCCCTCAGACTCTCAACCATTGAGAGTCCAAAAGTTGTCATAGGAAGAGACGATATAATGTTAATGCATCAAACTTTGTTCTAATTGTGATGAGAGGTATTTCAAAGGGAACAAATGTAAAGAACATAAACTATTTCAAATGGATGTATCCCAAAAAGACCACCCAAAAGACATCAATTGAAGACACTCATAAACTAGACTTGGACAATGCCATGCCTTCCATGGACGATGAACCCACCTTACAAATTCCTTGCGAGGAATCCCAAATTTCTCTTTGTGCCTTATCATGTTTCCCGGCACCCAAACCTTGAAGTTAATTAGGTATATTAAGCACCACAAAGTTATTTATTGATTGATGGTGGTAACACCCATAATTTTATTCATAAGAGAGTGGTTGAAAAACCCATTTCTATGTTTTTCCTATACCTAATTTTCAAATTATGATAGCCAATAGTGGTTGAAATGTGGTGGCTGATGTGAAAATGAGAAACTCCAAGTGGGTGAGTGTCATCTTAAAACTCAGATGTTGGCTATTGAAATGGCCAGTTGTGATGTAGTTCTTGGGACGAAATGATTACGTGCCTTGGGACCAATCACCATGGAGTTTAAGGATTTATACATGAGCTTCACTACGTAAGGGCACAAACATACCCTCAAGGGGATTACATTTGGTTCCCCTTAAATTATCACCTCTCATTGCATGGAGAAGTTACTTAAGAAAGGCCACTCAACCATTATTGCATAGTTCAATGTCGTACAAGTAGTGGACACCTCATAGGAGATTTACCCTTATTTGCAATTGGTTTTCACTGAACATCAAAAGGTATTTGAAACACCCCAGGGTTTACCACACTCGGGGGGATCATGACCATGGAATTCCCCTAATTCTGAGTAGTCTAACAAATTTTCGTCCTTATAGGTACCCTTCTACATGTAATAATGAAATAGAAAAGATCATTCATGAATTGTTGGAGGCTTGATTCATATGTCCTAGTACCATTCCTTACTCATCATCGACGATCATGGTATTAAAAAAGGAAGGTAATTGGTGCATGTGTCCTAATTGTTGGTCTCTCAATAAGTTAACCATCAAAGGAAAATTCCCCATCCCCATTATTGATGATATATTGCCCATTATTGATTATCTATTGTATGAACTTCATGGAGCCAATTTTTTTCACTAAATTGGACCTTCGTTGCGGATACCCCCAAATAGCTTGGACGAAAGAGGAAGACATCCCTAATACATCTTTCCACACACATGAATGTCATTATGAGTTTTTAGTGATGCCATTTTACCTTTGCAATGCCCCATACATCTTCCAGAGCCTCATGATAAAAAAAAATCAACCCTTCCCACATAGTTTTGTGTTGGTATTCTTTGATGATATTTTAATCTACAACAAAACCTAGGATTACCATATAGAGCATGTTGATAGAGCCTTGCAACTCCTATGGGGACACCATCTATTCCTGAAACAATCCAAATGTTATTTTGGGTATTTAGAGGTTGAATGCTTGGGTTACATTATCAATTGGGATGGAGTACAAGTAAATCCAAGAAAGTTCTGGATTTTGTACACTTGAGGACTTCTTCAACATGTTTAAGGTGACTCTTGGTATTAGAGAGTGTGACAAGTTGGATGGAGCTTCCAATTTCGTTCCTTAGAAGCCTGGACTTTAATTACTTATGGAGGAAGCTTATTTTTGGGAGCATGTTGTGAGAAAGATTTAAAAACTTATCGGTCCAACACAATTGGTTGCTCATTGGAAGAAGGAAGCCAAGGTGAAGAGAATTATTCTTGATTTTGTGAAGGATTGTTTCATCTCACACGTTATATATAAGAATACATGTAAGGATATGTTTGAATGTTTGGTTGAGTTGTTTCAAAATTCTTGTACTTCTTGACAAATGCTCTTGTGAAACCAGCTTTCGAATATTCATATTAGCAAGATAGATACTTTGAGGAGCTACTTAACTAGGATCACTTAGTTGAAAGATAAATTGGCTACCATTGGAACAATGATGGAGGATTGTAGTTGGTGTCCATTGCCTTAAAAGGAATAGCTCCTTCCTAGATTCCTTTTGTTTAGGGTGTTTGTGTTTGTTGTAATCCAAGGGATGACACAGAAGAGTAGTTACAAGTAGTGTAGTCATTAACCATAATATATAAAAATGTACAAGCATGCATACATTGAAAGAGGAGAAGGAGAAGAATTAATTATAGACCCACCAACAAGTAGTCTTTTATTATAAGATCTTTAATAATAAAAAACCATTACATCTCATATTTGTGGCTATTTATGCAGTTTAATAGATGAAGATAGTTGTAATAGCCATAACTACCTTGGTTAGTTGATTGACTTGACTAGCTAGTCTAGTACACTCCTTTGTTGACAGACTATATTACAATACACTAGTCAACTAGTTGACTAAGTGTCCCCAACATCTCCCCCAAACTCAAAATCTTATTTGTCCCAAATAAGGGAGGAGATAGGTAGATAAAAACTTTACAAAAATGTTTCAACTTTGTTACAATCTATCAAGCTGAATGCTACTAGTCTTGATTGTATCGCATGCTGCTAGGGAGGGCTAATTCATGAAATGACTCAAATTGAAATATGAAATTCCTAATTGAGGATGCACTAGGCTTGACTGCTTTGGCATCTATGGTGGTGCTTCGGCTACTATGTTAGTGAAAAATTTATGAATATGTGAGTACATTGTTTTTAATTGGCCTTCAAAATCATGTCAGTATTCTAGTGCCTATTCAATTGATATGTTTATACTTTTCATTTCCAACTAAAAGCTTGTCTTTTCTTGTATGGGTACATCTTGAATATCTGACAAGAGCGAGTTATGTTCTTCCTGCATATGTTTGACCTATCTGTGCACATCCTATATGCATGTCATTGTCCCATTTACTTCCATTTGCACCATCTTTTCGTCTTGGAACCATTCGAGCTCTTGTCCCTAGAGCTTGCAAATCCTCAATTTTATGTTCTTGTTTAAGTTGTGATCCTAATGTGTCCTAACTTTAAGCATTGATTGTAGTTTTTATTTGAGTTTCAAGCTCCAAAACTAATGTTTGATTTAATTTTATTCTACTAGAGACATTAACATAATAAGTTGGCCAGTTATTCAGGACAACCTCCATACTTGTAGATGTGATTCTTGTATCATATAACTATTGTTTAACCTCAAATTTTTAATAATCATAATTAAGTATGGCTCATGTTTGGTCGAATTTTAGTTATTGATTATCATCTAAAAGGCTCCGCTATTAAATTATTAAATATGTTACAAATTTTTGTAAATAATCAAGTGGGTCTTCATGTGGGTTGTGTAGGGTAACTCCTAGTGCTTGCTCGACTTTTTCTCTGCAAATTTTCCATGCTCTTTCCTACTTTGTTTTTCTTTGCTTCAATTTTCTAGTCAACCCACTCCAACTTTTGTTTCTTTCTTTTCTAACTACTTTATAAAGTTCTTGGATCTATGAATTAGATGCATTTGCTAGGTGAAAATATATTGCTACTTTCCCCTCTTGCTCGCCCTTAATCCTAAATGTGGTGAAGGTCCTAGCCCATTTTTCCTTTTTTACATTTTGTTCTTCAGTCTCCTAACTATTGTGTTTGTCTTTTACTACTTGTCATGCAATTGGTTGTGTTGGCTCAATCACTCGTTGTGTAGTCTAGATTTGGTTTAATACTTTTGTTTGTTGTTGTTGCATCGATCCTACTAGTTGGTGAGTCAACACCCGGTATGTTTTCATTTCCCTATCATGAGTTTCATGCTTCTCCCACGATGGTTTTTGAGTCAAAGGCTATTATTGCTCATTTGTAGATTGATTCTGGTCACTTCTTCGTTCCTCGTGGTGTTTTTTTTGTTGAGTGTCCTTGTTCCCACTATTTGCATTATCTTTATTTTTTTCTCACCCTCCATTTCCATTCTATTGGTTATCATTTCCTGTACTTTCCTATATTATGGGGGTTGATTCTATCGAGCTCAAGTCTTTAGTCAAGTCGATGGGGTCCTGATTCAATTTTGCTCCTAGTTAGTGTCGATGGCTTCGTTAAGGTTTTGATTGTAATTTTGTGCTCTTATGTCTTCTTTTTATTGGCTTCCTTAATTGTTTCAGCTGCCTTTTGTGCCTTTTGTTGTTGATACCTTGCCATTTCTACCTAAATTTGATTCTCATTAGCTATTTTTCTTTTTAAAGCTTCAATTATTACTAGCTTTTCCCTTTTAATGGATTTTGTATAATACTACCCCACACTGGATTCCAAAACATGCTCTCTCTTCCTAGCCTATTCTCATGCTAGTTTCCCTTTACTGCCAGTCCATGAATTTGACACTTTATCAGCTACCTACATAATTTTTTATTTAATCGTGGTTCCCTGAAGTTGACCTCATATGTCTTTCAAATGAGGACTTCAAGGTCACCTTTAGTTGATTCACTATCTGACTCAATGTTTGTTGATTCTATTTTCTATGTTGATGAGTTTTTATAGTCGGTTTCTTCGTTGGTGATTTAATTGAAGTCATTTCATTTGTGACAAGTGGTATGGTAAAATTTGGAGCTTCAATTTCTTCCTCCAATTCTCAATTTGATAGTGGTGTAATCATTTCTTTCATTGGTGGTAAAGCTACTTCTTGGACCTTTTAAACTATGTTAGACTACCTTGATAATTTTGCAAAGACTTCCTTGACTTTCAAATAGTAATCGAGTTATTTTGGTTGACCCATGACTTTGTGTGCATACCAAACCTAAGTGAATCCAAACCTAATTGAATATGCATTCCCTTACTAAGCCCTAGTTATTGAATTATTACATTTCTAGTGTTATATTTGTATGTAGGTTAGAACCCTTCATTGTACCCTTTCATTATAATTGTACCCTTTGTCTCATATATATCCCAAGGAGACCTAGTATTAAGATCATATAATCTAATATTGTACATTAAATATATTGTGAAAGGAGGTTTCCCCCTATTATTCATTGATTTTCTATCATTCTCAAGGCATTGGTTCATAACATTTGGTATCAGAGCATCAATCCTAAGGTTTTGTTGCTTCAAGCGAGTCATCTTGGAATTTTCACTATCAATTTTTTTATGGGATACCTCAGATAGTGAAATTTGGATGTTACTTAGGAGACATAGCACAGTACGTCTAGGAAAAATTTCAAGTTGTGCTTCATTATACTTTCATAGATATAACTTATGGAAGATAGGCATTTTGTCTCATCCTGAAATAAGTTTTAAACAAGTCATATTGGAAGTTTCACTATAACTTATTTTTTGGGAATTTTCACATAGTGAAATTTTGTGGAGACTAAGAAGACAAAACTAATGAAGAGTGGTCCAAATTTTAGGTTTTGTTTCGTTAAAATTTAGGAGATATATTCTTTTGAAATTAGGGTTTGTGACTAGTCCTGAAATTAGTCTCAAATGAGCCATCTTTTTATTTTCAATGTAAAACAATTTCGATGAATTTTCACGCTCATAAATTTTCAAAATCCCGAGAACACATAGCAAAACAGATGTGGGAAATCTTTTGTATTTGGATCATTGCAATTTCTAATATAAATCTAGTGGAAGTTGGGGTTGTTTTCTAATCCTGGAATTAGTCTTAAACAAGACATTTTGGCATTTTTGCTATAATGTTTTATCAGTGAAGGTTTAGCCTATGAAATTTCCAGGAGTTGAAGGAGTCACATAAGAGTATTATAGGCCAAATTTTAAGACTCCCAAGGGTTCAAAGTTTATATATATATCAGGACAAATGTCAACAATCCAAACACACTCCAAAATTAGGGTTTGAAAGGTACGTAACTTACAATTGGCATAACTTTTTATTGGACGGTCTGTTTTTGGTGATTAAAAATTTGTGATAAAGATAAAATAAAGGAGAATTATTATTTTTATCGCACATGGATCCAAAAAATATTTCAAAACCAATTAAACCTCCAGAAATCTCATTTATAACTCATGAAGAAAATGAGGAGATACATAAAAAGCTATCCAAATCAGAAGACCAACTTAATCATTTGAGTGTTAGGTCAATAACAAGTGATGAGTTGGTAATCACACAAAGAAAAATTCAAGAGATGGAAAATAATATGGAACAAATGGAAAATATGATGGATGAAAATAAGGACATGAAAAATAAGAGGGATGAAAATAAGGAAGAAACACAAAAATCCATAGAAACCATTCTCTTGCAGAAGATCCCTAATAAAGATATGGAGATCCAAGGAAATCATGAAAATAAGGAGAACTGGATTGTTGAGACTCAATCACATATGGGGAGTATTTTGTCACATTTGGAGACACAAATACTGAATCTCAAAATTATGAACATTCATTACTCCAAGGTCCACTTCATCAGGGATTCAAGTCAACACCAAGGAACTACTTCATTCCAAATATCCATATGAGGAAGTTTGATGGTAAATATCCTATAACATGGATATTTCAGATGGATAAATACTTTGATATACACCAAGTGCCAAGATTACAAAAGGTACTTGTTGCATCCTTGTATTTATAAAATGATCAATTTGTTTGGTATCAATGGATTTGTGAAAGAAAAAAAATTATATTATCTTTTGGTCCATTTTTACAGATGAATTAATATCACATTATGGGGATATTAAGAGTAATACTTTCTCTAGTCAATTGGTAAATCTTCCGCAGAAAGGTCCAATTATAGAGCACATTCAACAATTCCAAAAGCTTGGTCTCAAGGTAAAGAAAATTCCTAAGGATAATTTGTTAGATCTCTTTATGGGCACTTTAAAGGAGAACATTCAACATGAGGTGTTTCTCTTCGGACCTAAATCCCTAGAGAAAGATTTTAGTATGGAAAGGAAAGTGGAAAACAAAAATATGGCTACTAGAAGGGCGACCACTAACATCTATAGAGAGCACCATGTTTCCTCTCCTAACCT
The DNA here is from genome assembly GCA_010110895.2 of Picea sitchensis. NCBI lineage: Eukaryota > Viridiplantae > Streptophyta > Pinopsida > Pinales > Pinaceae > Picea > Picea sitchensis. The sequence continues at coordinate 9,766 of SNQJ01S0239763.1, forward strand.
CACTCAACCGACAAGGTTGACACCTCAACAAATGGATGAAAGAAGAGCAAAGAGACTATGTTTCAATTGGGACAATAAGTACAGTAAGGGGCATAAATGTGGTAAGAAGAAATTATTCTACATAGACTATGAAGAGGAAGAATATCAGGAATTAGAACCATCACAAGATCTAGATCTAGAAGAGACTACTCCATCAATATATTGTCATGCATTGGCCAACATTAGTACTCCATAGACACTCAAGATACAAGGATACATCAAAAAGAAAAAGGTAACAGTGTTGATTGATTCTGGTAGTACCCATAACTTAAATTACAAACTAGCAAAAGATCTCAATTGTTTTGTATTTCTAACACCAGAGTTTCAAGTAATGATTGCAGATGGAGGTACCATAAATTTTTCTTGGAAGTGACATAGTACTAAGCTCAATATAGAGGAGTATTTATTGGATAGCCCCATGATTGCAATCCAAATCAGTGGTGTTGATGTTGTATTAGGGGTCCAATGGATATTGTTAGCATCGTCATTTTTTCAGTTAGAGTCGGTCTTAGTCGAGTCAGAGTCCGTGTGTCAAAGCATGTGAGGTTAGGTATCGAACAACGAATGGGTCGAAGTCAACAAGTGGTCAGTTAGCCCTTGGAGTCAGGAAGGGATGTCAAAACCAAAACATGTGTAAGGGGTAAAGATCTTTTCCCAAAGATTTGGGTCCTGTCAGAAGACAAGGTCTTACGTGCTTAAGCTCGAGGCAAGTTGTTAAATGGAAATTGTATGGGCAGAAGAAGTGATCATTATCATCTCATTATGAATTCAGAAAGAATGAAAAATCACGGCGCTTATATCACATATGCTCTACAGCTCTTATCAGTTGTACTTCGCACACTCCGAAGTGTACCCGTCGTGCGGATGTGCTGCAAAAATCTTCAATCTTGCTTCGAAACCTCCGGTCACCATGGATTCAGTGTCCTCTGGCACATTTTCATCTCTCGCCCACCCGATTATAAATTATGAGTGCTCTGTATGTATTTTGTTCACCAGCCAAGTTTATGCACTACCTTTAATTCTCCTTGCAAGCCCAAGTCAATTGATATTACCGCCTTTGGCCCATTCCAAATCCACCGCGCGCAGAACAAATACGCGTTGCACCATGATGACATCCCAGAACATAAGGAAGGGTGCGTGAAGTGGCATAAATGTTGGGCTCAAGCCTCAAAGCTTGACGTTGGTCAACGAAGATCCCTCCATGCGGTGAAAGGTGGTTTAAAGGCATGCCTTTGGACATGCGGTGCTAGGAAGACTTCATCAAGCAAAACTGTTTAGGTGGGAAAGTCGAAACGGGCATTCTAAGTAGATATTTGCAGGAGCCCTTTTGAAAACTCCCAGGAGTAATCAGGAAATACTTCACCTGTTAGGGAAGGTTTGACAGAATCCATTCACATCACATTATATTGTCGACGCATTTCACAGGAAGGAGACCGTTAAATTTTCCCTTTTTCCTGCACCAAAGCCTTCAAGAAATGACAGACAACACCCGGGCTGAAGAAGATCAATCGAAAAGGAAACTATCTCACATCTCACTGATTAAATTGTTGGTAATTGAGGAGTTAAGGCGATTGGGAAACAACTGGGATTTGTTTCTACTTACAACAGGCATCCCCAAGGATCCAAAAGGAGATTTCCCTCTACCTGCGGAAAGGGTAACATCACACCACACAAAGACTGAAGCAGGAAGGGTTGTGGAGGAAGGAAAGACGTTGGAAACCTTGTCCCCTCAACAGTCGATACCCCAGAGAAGGGGCAGACCAAGGAAGAACAATGAAGTCGGGGAGACCCGAGTCCCGAGCGAGCCGCGCGCAAATTCGACCGCCAAAGAGTTACTCATGTGCGCCATTCGGCTGGAACCTGTCGAAGGTACAAGTCAAGAAAGCTGGGGCAGAAGGAGGAGGACAGACACCGAAGGCACATATGTTCGTGAGTCGTCACAACAACTGAAGCAAGCGCAACTCACTATTTCTGAGCTATACCAGGAAAACGAAGAGCTAAGACAACAGTTAGCAGCGAAGACCCTCGAAGCATCAACATCACAAGGCTGCGAGGGAAATGTGACTTGGCTCAAGAGACAACTCAGGGAAGAGTAAGATGCAATCATACAGCTGCACGAAGCACAGAGGATGTCAGAATAAAGGAATGTGAAACACTTCAAGGAATGTGAACCGACCATGGAGAGAGTCTACGTGGCTCTGGCCATCGCCCAGAAGAAGCTGAAAGGGAACGCAGTTCTGCAAAGGCAAGTGATGAACCTGAAAAGGCGTAGCTAGTCTCTGAGGAGAACGCTTTGGGTATCAAAACTGCAGATGAGACCGGAAGCATGATTAACCGACTTTGTTTCTTGTCTTCTCAGACGTGGCACAGATTTTGTTTCCCCGCATCTTGTTTCCTACCAGGAGGTAGGGACTCTAACAGATACCCGCGCGAAAAACATACGACGTGCAGTGATGGAATCTCATCCATTGCAAAGGACAAGTGTACATTAGACATGCGACAGTTTGAAAAAAGGCATTGTTCCCTAGTTGGAGTCATCATTTTGGAGGCACCTGCAACGATCTACAGTCACCCACCACATGCACACACCAACAAGCGATCACGTGACAGAAATCAAGGTCGTTACAATGGGTGGTAGGAGTCTGAAAAAGCACTTGATTTTCATATATCTTGTCAAAGGAAAGCATCAACACATCACTCTCTAACGACGATATCTTGTTGATGACTGAATCGTCATGGAAAACGACGAGCGGATACAATGCGACCTAGTACAATCAGTTTCTATTTTTAGCGAAGTACCATACGAAGAGTCATCTGACAGAAGGTAGTCGGAACCTAATTTCTAGGGATAATAGTTAGAGCACAGGGTAGCCCGACCGACACACCCTTGTCTCTATATTCCATCTTTTTAATGTAAGCTAGGTTGGTTGGCATAATAGTGTAGACAATGATTATTGAATGTATTTTTTATTTGATTGAAACTTAATGCAAAGGTCCTAAAGATTTGATGAAAAGATTCTAACGGTGACAGTTTGATGTATTTTATTCTTTATTTGCGTATGTGCTTTCTTGAGTTCTTTCTTTTCACATCTATATTTTCTGTCTGAATCAGAACATGATTTCGAATCTATAATTCACCGCACAGTGCTCTAGATTTTCACCATTTAGACGAACTGTGTTTCTTCTAAGTGAACTCTGAATTCATCCCCAACAATGCTATGAGTTTCTTCATGTGTTTTTCTCTCGCCACACACAACGATTATTAACTGAAAGATTCTTGCTCATTTAGCCTTTATCCTCTTGAGTTCAGTCACTAAGTCATTTGTTTCTATCATTTTCTTAAATCGAATCCATAGCCCAATGGTCTTGCTTTCTTTTTTCAATAGAACCATAAATTATTGTTTAAAGGTGTTAAATCTAGTTGATATTTCAAAACCATATCATGTACAGAGACAAAGTCTCCAGAGAGAGCCCTCTCCAGGTCCGAAAGGCTAGTTTCGGGCCTCAAAGTTGGTTTGTAGGTTGCCTCTGTCATTCGCTTTCTCAGTCGAACGAAGTTTATAGAGCGCTAACAAATACAATCATTGGGAACAATGGCCCTTAATTTTCAAGATATTTTCATCAGATTTTCTTCATAAGGAAAGGAAATTGAGATGAGAGGTATCCAAGGGAAACCCTCTAAGGTGATAAGCTCTAATAGCATGATAAAATTACTCAAAAGGGGACACTATGGTGTAATTGCACAATCTCACTCACTAGATATTCAAACATTTACATCCTCT
>SNQJ01S0239764.1:0-10419 GCA_010110895.2 Picea sitchensis
TTCACACTTGCAGTTGTGAAAACTGAGTCGAAATTGAATTGCAATGGTCGCAAAAATGAGACTAATGTCTAAAAGCACAATGCGACAATGATTTGTCGTAATACGACAAGGGGTGTATGCATCTTTTTGAGAGCAATCAAAAAAAGGGGTTGGCTTCCAACAAGTAGTACTGGGATGGGTGACCTCCCGAGAAGTCCTAGTGTTGCACCCTCCTCCCCTTTTGCACAGCTCCATGGGGAGGGAATCGCTGGGTCAATGGATCGTGCACTTTTAATGGCCCCCCTCCTCTCCTGGCCCTCCCCCATGCCTCGATGATCATTATTGAAGAGGGGGAGGGGGAGTGATCCTTGCAGGTGTGATCATACAAGCGTTAATGCACCAGATCCCATCAGAACTCCCTAGTTAAGCATGCTTGGGCTAGAGTAGTACTGGGATGGGTGACCTCCCCGGAAGCCCTAGTGTTGCACCCTCCACCCCTTTTGCACAGCTCTGTGTGGAGGGGGCCTCTGCATCAATGTATCAGGCGCTTATAAAGCCCACCGAACCCCATGGCTTGATGATCCCCATTGAAGAAGGGGAAGGGGAGTGATCCTTGCAGGTGCGATCATACCAATGTTAATTAATCGGATCTCATCGGAACTCCGAAGTTAAGCGCTCTTGGCCTAGAGTAGTATTGGGATGGGTGACCTCGTGGGAATTCCTAGTGTTGCACTCTCCCCTCCTTTTTGCACGGCTCTGCGAGGAGGGAGCCGATGGATCGAGCACTTTTAAACCCTTCCCTCCCCCATGGCTCGATGATCCCCATTGAAGAGGGGGAGGGGGAGTGAGCCTTGTGGGTGCGATCATACCAGCGTTAATACACTAGATCCCATTGGAATTCCTAATGTTGCACCCTCCCCCCCTTTTTGCACAACTCTACGGGGAGGGAGCGTCACGTTGAGCCTCGACTATCGTGGTTGTGGGAAGAGGCCGCATGGTCGGGCATCCAGAGCCTTGCATGCGGTGCCAGATTGGTTTTCAGCGCTGCTAGAGGGTGGGACTCCGGCATATCAATTTGGTGCCTCGAATGTGATGCACCGCTCGGAAGCTTCTCTACGTAGCGTCGACAGTTGCAAAAGTCGTTGTTCCGGGGGCCCGGGTCGTGAAACCGGGTGACGACATGAGAATTTGCGTGTGCCTTCCGCTCTGTGTAGAACCATCAAGGAGGAGAGAGTGAAATGCTCAATGGATCTGATGTAGATAGAGTGCTTTTAAATCCCCCCTACTCTCCCGACCCTCCCCCACAGCTCAACGATCTCCATTGAAGAGGTGGAGGGGGCGTGATCCTTGCGGGTGTGATCATAACAATGTTAATGCATCAGATCCCATCAGAACTCCACAGTTAATCACGCCTTGGCTAGAGTAGTACTGTGATGGGTGACCTCCCGGGAAGTCCTAGTGTTGCACCCTCCCCCCCTTTTTTCATGGCTCTATGGGGACGGAGCCACGTCGAGCCCCGAGCGGGAGCGACACATTGAGCCCCGAGCAGGAGCGACACGCTGAGCCCCAACTCTTGCAATTGTGGGCAGAGGCAGCATGGGTGCGCATTCAAAGGCTTTCACCCTGCACCAGATCGGTTATCAGCGCTGCCCAAGGGTGGGACTCTGGCGTACCGATTAGGTGCCTCGAATGTGATGCACTGGTCGGGCCGAAAGTCATTGCTTCGGGGGCCTGGGTCACGAAACCCGGCCCCGTCAAGAGAACTCGTGGGTGCCTACTGCTCTTTGTAGCGCTGCCGAGGAGAAGAGGGAGAGAGGGTGTGATCCTTGTAGGTGCGATCATACTAGCGTTAATGCACCGGATCCCATCAGAACTCTGCAGTTAAGTGTGCTTGGGCTAGAATAGTACTGGGATGGGTGACCTCTCGGGAAGTCCTAGTGTTGCACCCTTTGCCCCTTTTGCACAGCTCCGTAGGGAGGGAACCACCACTTCGATGGATCAGGTGCTTTTAATGGCCCCGCTCCTCTCCTGGCCCTCCCCCACACCTCATTGATCTCCATTGAAGAGGGGGAGGGGGAGTGATCCTTGCGGGTGCGATCATACTAGTGTTAATGCACCAAATCCCATTAGAACTCCGTAGTTAAGCCTGCTTGGGCTAGAGTAGTCCTGGGATGGGTGACCTCCCAGAAAGTCCTAGTGTTGCATCCTCTGCCCCTTTTGCAGGGCTCTGTGGGGAGGGAGCCAATGGATCGAGCACTTTTAAAGCCCACCCTCCCCCATGGCTCAGTGATCCCCATTGAAGAGGGGGAGGGGGAGTGATCCTTGTATGTGCGATCATACTAGTGTTAATGCACCATATCCCATCGAAACTCTGTAGTTAAGCATGCTTGGGCTAGAGTATTACTGGGATGGGTGACCTCCTGGGAAGTCCTAATGTTGCACCCCTCCCCCCTTTTTGGACGGCTCTGCGAGGAGGGAGCAACGCCGAGCCCCGACTCTCGCGGTTGTGGGCAAAGGCGGTGTGGGTGGGCATCCAGAGGCTTGCACACGGCACCAGATTGGTTTTCAGCGTTGCACAAGGGTGGGAATCCAACGTACCAAGTTGGTGCATCGAATGTGATGCATCGCTCAAAAGTCGCTCTATGCAGCACCGCCGGTGGCCATGGAACTTATGTCTTTTTGTTCCTCGTATGGGAGAAAGTTGTTGTTTCGGGGACCCAGGTCGTGAAACCCGGTGACGACATGAAAATTCGTGGGTGCCTTCCTCTCTGTGTAGTGTCACCGAGGAGAAGAGAGTGAAATGCTAGGTAGATTCGGTCTGTATCGAGTGCTTTTATTGCCCCCCCTACTCTCCCGACCCTCCCCCGCGGCTCGACGATCTCCATTGAAGAGGGGGAGGGGGCGTGATCCTTGCGGGTGTGATCATACCAGCATTAATGCACCAGATCCCATCAGAACTCCACAGTTAAGTGCACTTGGGATAGAGTAGTACTGTGATGGGTGACCTCCCAGGAAGTATTAGTGTTGCACCCTCCGCCCCTTTTGCACAACTTCGTGGGGAGGGAACCGTCGCGTCGATGGATCGAGCGCTTTTAATGTCCCCCTTCATCTCCTAGCACTCCCCTAGGCCTCGATGATCTCTATTGAACAGGGGGAGGGGGAGTGATCCTTGCGGGTGTGAACATACCATCGTTAATGCACCAGATCCCATCAAAACTCCGCAGTTAAGCATGCTTGGGCTAGAGTAGTACTGGGATGGGTGACCTCCCGGGAAGTCCTAGTGTTGCACCCTCCACCCCTTTTGCACAACTCCATGGGGAGGGTGCCATCGCGTCGATGGATCAGGCACTTTTAAAGCCCGCCCAACCCCACAGCTCAGTGATCCCCATATAAGAGGGGGAGGGGAAGCGATCCTTGCAGGTGCGATCATACCAACATTAATGCACCGGTTCCCATTAGAATTGCGCAGGTAAGTGTGCTTGGGCTAGAGTAGTACTGGGATGGGTGACCTCTCAAGAAGTCTTAGTGTTCCACCCTCCCACCCTTTTTGCACGGCTCTGCGGGGAGGGAGTGTCACATCGAGCCCCGACTCTTGCAGTTGCGGGCAGAGGAGGCATGGGCGGGCATCCAGAGGCTTGCACACGGCGCCGTATCTATTGTCAGCGTTGGGCGAGGGTGGGACTCTGGCATACCGAGTTGCTGCCTTGAATGTGATGCACCACTCGGAATCTTCTCTACGTAGTGTTGCTAGTTGCTGCGGAACTTATGCCTCTTTGTTCCTCGTCCGGGCGAAAGGTGTTGTTCTAGGGGCCCAGGTCATGAAACCCGATGATGACACGAGAAGTTGTGGGTGCCTTCTTCTTTGTGTAGCGCTGCTGAGGAGGAGAGAGAGAAATGTTGAGTGGATCCGATCCAGATTGATTTCTTTTAATGCCCCCCCTACTCTCCCGACCCTCCCCCATGGCTCGATGATCTCGATTGAAGAGGGGGAGGGGGCATGATCCTTGCGGGTGTGATCATATCAGCATTAATGCACGAGATCCCATCAGAACTATGCAGTTAAGCGCGCTTGGGCTAGAGTAGTATTGGTATGGGTGACCTCTCAGAAAGTCCTAGTGTTTCACCCTCCGCCCCTTTTTCATGACTCCGTGGGGAGGGAGCCGATGGATCGAGCGCTTTTAAATCCCGCCCTCCCCCATGGCTCGACAATCCGCATTGAAGAGGGGGAGGGGCAGTGATCCTTCTAGGTGCGATCATACCAACATTAATGCATCGTATCTGTAGTGTCCCCAAGGATGAGCCCCGTTGCAAACCATGTTCTGAAATGAATTTTAATTATGTTTTATAGGCTGGTGAGCCAAGTTTTTATAATATGGAGGCTTATGCGTTTGTTAGGCCAGGAAGCCTAAGTGTTGAAGGCCAGGAGCCTACTGTTGTATATGTAATCACGCAGAACAATTAATAAAATATAAACACCGCCATGTGAAGACTGACCACGATGAATGAGTGAAGGGGGACTAAGCATCCATAGGGTGGGCAAGGAATTAGGGGTTGGAAGGTGGGAAAATGGGCTAAGTGTTGAGCCTAGGGGGCTTAAGCCTGGGAATAATATTTTAATATTATCTCCAAAAGACATGTGCATTTTATGTTTTATCCTAAGTTTCTGGAAAGGGGAGAACATGCAAGGGAGATGCGTGCTGGTGGAACACATGCAGTTTCATGGGTGACAAGTGTCAACCCTGACACATGCGAATAAAACGACCAGGGTGAGCCGTGAGAAAGGGTTCCTCCACCATGATACCCGATGGTCTGAACGCATACAGAGCCCTAGATAATACTACCAACCCGACTCCTGCAGAGAGCCGACGTGTGTCCCTGTGATTCTAAAAGTCTATGTCTGGCTCTGAGAAAACTGGTGTGTATATTCCCTGAACGAGAAGCCTGCGTGGATTTGGGAAAGATTCTGTGTTTGGTTCGGGAAAATTGGTACATCCCTTCTCTGTTCTAAACTAGGAAGTCTGAATCGAACCCTACGTGGATGACTCGTCATGCATCCTTGAGAATCCAGAATGTGAGTCTATTCCGTGTTGCCAAATTGAGAAAACAGAAGTGTCTCGTCCCTGCTAAGCTTGGTTATACTGTTGCACCTGTCTTGAGCTTCCCTGGGGTGTTCGTGTCTGGATTCCCATGGATTGTGGTGGATGTGTAGTGTTTGACCCTGTGTGGCTTGTTGGCCAGTTTGTACAACACTCTCTCCAGGTAAGAGAGGTGGTTGAAGTTGGAAGACCAAGTTGTTGGACTTGTGAGCAACTCCCTCCAGGTGAGAGAGTGTGCAGAGGAAGGAGAGAACTCCTGGAAGGAACCTTGTAGCTTCCATAGAGCCCAGAGACTTCCGGTCTGGCCTATTCCTATAACCCAAGGAAAGGGAGATTAGCTGCCGAAGGACTGTCCAGGTGACAGAGAAGGTGTATACTCCTAGGGTGGAACAGACATGTGGGGAATGAGGGTCTGTGGGCGATGAGCGTGGGAGGTTCCTTGGAGATAATCCCTTCCTTGTGGTTGTGTGTTGTTTTCCCTGTAACCTCAGCCTATCCTAGGATTCCTTGCCTTGGGGTGGAGCTTAGTACCAGCTCGGGGGTGACCCACTATTGAGCTGATGAGCAGTGTGGTCTAAGGATGGGAGGTTTGTGGAAGGCCTGCACTTGGTTGGTGGATTCTACCACTGTTAAAAGATAAGTATCTGATTATTCCTTAATCATATTTTATAGGACTGTGTTGCTTATGTTATCATGATTTTCGCTATGTATATGAATTATTATGAAACGCTATGGATTGTTAATTATAATAGTAGATAATATGTTTACTCTGAGCTTAAATGTGTTTAATTGTTGAAAGAATATGGATCATATAATACCTATATGAATCATGTATAGGTTGGTGTTATAGTATTCTCTTAATAGAAATTAAACCTTGGTAGCCAGAAAAGGGGCGCTACAGTTTGGTATCAGAGCCAAGGTTTCGACACTGAGACTAGATGGGCCAATGGAGCGGTATTTGGACCGAGAATGTGAAGGGAAATTGGGTCTGGAAGGCCAATTTTGGACCCTGGTGTGCTCCAAAGTGTCAGGGAATTACTTGACGAGTTTTTAAGCTCAGGAGGTATAGCGGCGTTATGAAACCACAACCAGTCTGGTATAATTCCACAGGGAGAGAGGACTCCACACCATAAGTGTAGGATCTTTAGGATCTGTTTGGGAGGGAAGGTGAACCCTCATGACCATTATATCTGGAAAGTGTGCACGGGGTTTAAATACCTTTGGAATTGCACAGGAGTGTGGAAATTGCGATACATGAAATCCTGAGTTAGTTAGGAACCGTCTGAGCCATCAGATCTTGGCTTGAAAACCCAATATATGTTGGATCTGTCAGGAGATATCCGAGGGTTAAAACCCCAGTGAATAGGGGTGAAAGCTCCAAAATATATCTAGACCGTCTGAATGACAGAGGCCACGTGTCAAGAGATTTCCCATTTTGGGAAATCAGAAATCACGATATTGGGAGTCCTGGTAACAAGGGATCGGGACTTTCCATGGTGGAAACCACGGAGCAGTCATGGATCGTTCGATTTGAGAAGGCCACGTGTCGAGAGATTACCCATTTCGGGAAATCGGGGATCAAGGATTCGGGAGTTCCGTTGACAAGAACTCGGGTTCTCGCCTTGATAAATCCCGAACCATAATGTCGAGACGTTGGCATGTGGCTAAGTCCTGATGAACATATGAGATTCCTTTGGGAATCTCAGGGTCTGTAACGACCGTTAGATGTGAGGAAGAGATGTCAGCTTTAAGCCGGGGTGTGAATGTGCATTAAGGTAAGTAACGAGTAGATCTGGACGGCCAGAGTCCACCCACCCATATCTATGACTGAGGTTTCATTCCGGAGCCCCCTTGCTGTTCTACCTTTAGCGGTGAGGGGGGGGGGGGGTCCAGAATCGGACATGCAACTCTCGAATGACTGATATTAATTCACCTTGATCAACGATGCTCAGGTGAATTCTAGACCTCCCTTGCCATTTTTCCTTTAATGGGGGGGGTCCAGAATAGTGTGGCGTGTGAAATGGGGCCCCCTCTTGTCATGTTGTCTACCATGTCGCATTTTCCCTCTGCCACCTGTACTCCACTTAACCATGCGACAGGTCCTATTCTCATTGGCCATTTGCTAACCCTGTAGGGATTTGTCCCTATTGGCCGTTCGCTAGCCCTATCGGGGTTCGATGGTTGCAAAGCCGAACGGTTTGACATTACTGTAGCGCCGAGGCACGAAATACAAAGAGGCACTGTGTTTATTTGAACCGTGATCATGACCCGCGATCACATGGGAATGGAGAAAAGCGAGAGTGGTGGAACTGATGACGTCGTTAAAAGCGACGTGGACCCTCATGAACATACCACGTGCCAACATAGTTGTGGGTAACCATTGTGGTATGTGGGCCCGGAGGGTAGAGTAAGTCATAATTTTGGAAGTCGGGGAGTTTGAAAGGAAAGAAATTCTGAAAGCCTTGTGGACCGGAAACCCGAAACCCGAAGTCCCAAAATATTGAAGTGCCGAAAATGAAAGTTTTGAAAACATGAAAATTGCAGAACCGAACGAGAGCTCAGAAAATTTATTTGAATCAAAATGTCTTTCGTTCTTGTTCGTATTTGCTTATAAATGTTATGGATTGTTCCGGAAGGAGTAATGGCCTGACAAACTTCAAATTTAATTGCACAGTGCGTGTGCAGAGTTCAACGAAGGCCAGGACTCTAGTTAACCCACGCCGAGTATGGAGTGGGAAAAGGTGCAAATTACCCCCGAAACAGAAGACAAACAAGAAGGAAAGGATGTCAACCTGGGAGTCAAAAGATTGAACTCCAATGGACATGGAAAAGAGAAGGATAAGGAAGGCCACATAATGAAAATCATTGAAGGATTGAAAAGATAAGCCAAGGCTCACCGAGCTGATAGTCAAAAGCTCATGAAAGTCAGGGATCGACAGGGTGAATTAAACTTAAAAATTTTTAAGAGCCTGGAAAGAATAGAGAAGAAACTCAAGAAGGGAAGAGACTCAAGTATGATAGAGAGTTGCAGAACCCATGGGAGAATAAGTAGGTCGAGGAGTGGTAGTAGACATCTTAGTCACTCCCAAAGACATTCTGACAAGAAGACACACAGTAGTTCAAGCCCATCCCATACCAGAAAATATCAAAAATTTGGAAAGGAGGAATTGAAAGGGGAGATGAACAAGATTAAACCTCCAACATTCGATGGAGAACATAAGAAGGAGGAAGATGTCGAGACATGGTTGCTTGGCATGAAGAAATACTTCCAACTGCAGAATTATTTCGCCCATGCATAAGGAAGAATTGCAATGTACCAACTGAAAGGAAAATCATCCATGTGGTGGGATCAGTTTTTGCAGGTGCAACACATCCGAGAGAAAGAGGTCACTTGGAAGGAATTTAAGAAGTATTTCGAGAAGAAATACCCGACTAAAAGATACTATGACAGAAATATGAAGGAGTTCTTCGAACTCAAGCTAGGAAGCATGACCATTGATGAGTATGAACGGAGTTTTCTAGAACTATTGAAGTATGTTCCATTCATCAAATATGAGGCTGTCAAGATTCAGAGATATCTGAGTGGACTGCCACCTTCCATGAGTAACAAGATTCAATATGACGATCCTAAGACCATGGAAGAAACCATAAGAAGGGAGAAATGCTTGTATGAACAGCAAGGAGAAAAGCCTATCCTTCGAAAGGCTTGAAATGATTAGAGGAAGTTTAAGAAGGAAAAGAGGCAGAAGGGAAACAAGCCTCCCTTTTTCAGAAATAGTCCTTGGGGACAGTCATCTTTTAGAGAGCCCAGGAAAGTTGAAGGGAGTGAGCAGGTGCCAAGACTGCCACCTATGGAGTGTTGGGGTTGTAAAGGGAATCATAGGTATAGAGACTGCCCCCACAGAAAAGATAAAGCAATAATTGTCCATACTGTTCAGCAAGCTAAAACAGTGGAGGATATGGGCATCAGAATGTCGAGGATCTACGCAGCCCTGGACAACAAGCAAGCAGAATTTCAATCGCACATGATTGAAGTGGAAGGTACGATCAACAACCGACCACTTGTTATTTTAATTGATTCAGGGGATAGACATAGTTATGTAGATCCTAGAGTGGTGGAAAGTTTGCATCTAATGAGAAGCAAACATGAGAAGTCTTGGTTACTGTAGTTGGCCACAGGGACCAAGAGGAAGGTCACTGAATTGGTTAAGTCATGTTTAGTGGACTTGAAAGGAATGAGCACTAAGGTTGAATTGAACATTCTGCCTTTAGGCTCATACAATTTCTTAGTTGGGATGGACTGGTTAGACCAGCACCATGCCCTTCTGGATTGCCGTAACAAGAGGTTTACATGCCTAAACGAGGAGGGAAATTAGGTAACAGTCCAAGGAATTCCCAGAGCCATGGCTGTTAGGGAAATCTCAGCCATACAACTGAATAAATGTTACTGGAAAGGCTGTCAATTATTTGCAGCTCGAGTGGAAGAAGCATCCCGAGATGAAGTCTCGAATATGGAAGACCACAAAGTACTCAAATAATTCAAGGACATATTTCAGGAGGTACCTGGACTACCTCCGAAGAGGGACATCGATTTCTCTATAAATGTGATGCCTGGAGCAGCTCCAGTTTCGAAGGCTCCTTATAGAATGAGTACACCAGAGCTGAAAGAGTTCCAATTGCAGCTCGAAGAGATACTAAAGAAAGGATACATTCACCCCAGCGTGTCACCTTGGGGATCCCCGGTCCTATTCGTGAAGAAGAAATATGGGACGTTGAGGCTGTGCATTGATTTTCGACAGTTGAATAAGGTCACTGTCAAGAAAAAGTACCCTCTGCCAAGGATTGATGATCTTTTTGATCAGTTGAAGGATGGAAAAATATTTTCGAAATAGATCTCAGATCTGGATATCACCAAGTGAGAATAAATGATGAGGACATCAGCAATACTGCCTTTAGAACAAGGTATGGTCATTATGAGTTCACGGTGGTGTCATTTGGGCTGTCCAACGCACCTGTTGTTTTCATGTGCTTAATGAATGGAGTGTTTAGAAATTATTTGGACAAGTTTGTCATAGTATTCCTGGATGATATATTGGTGTATTCCAAGATAGAGGAAGAACATGAGAAACACCTGAGAATGGTGCTGCAGGTGTTGAGAGAACACCAGCTGTACACAAAACTGAGAAAGTGCTCTTTTCATCAAAGGCGGATCCATTACTTGGGACACATTATATCGGAAGAAGGGATCGTTGTGGATATTGACAAGGTACAGGCCATTCGAGAATGGCCAGTGCCAAGGAATGTGGCAGAAGTTAGATCTTTTATGGGTCTGGCGGGCTACTAT
>SNQJ01S0239766.1:0-11945 GCA_010110895.2 Picea sitchensis
GGTCAAGTGGATTAGTGTAAGATCCAAGCAGTCATAAGAAATGAAAGGAACCTAATGCATATATAAGAAGGTTATAACGATCAAACATGACACATACCATGATACCTCAGACCAATTACCTCATGGAGCAAGAGTCCTCTTCGATGCAAGCCCAAGCCGGTGGTGATGGAAACTGCTGATGCTGACAGGACAAATCTGGCGAAGAAGAAAGATGGGCCCTCTAGGGCCATGCTCAGGTTAATCCTGCTCTCGGTACTCCATGTCTAGGATCTGTGGGCCTCGAGACATGATCTCCTAGTTATCCCTAGATATCGGGGATAACAGGCCGCACTGAACTGTCAAAGGGAGGCCGGAACACATAGGAAGAATAAATCAGAGCAATCCTTCACTTAGCATAGGAGAGAGTGAGTCTAGGTGTAGGGGGAGGGTCTTAATTTATACTTTTAGGCTAGGGTTAGGGTAATAAAAAATATAATTAAAATACAATTAAAAATAACATATTTAATTAATATAAATATTAATTAAATATGTTATAATTAATATTAATTAAATATTTTTTATATTAACCCTAAAACAAAAATACAAGCCCTCAAACAAACTCAAGCTCAAAAACCATGGATGGGGGTTATACGAGAGGTTTACTAAGTGGCAACACATGTCCATATACTTCTCAAGGTGACCAATTGACTTTATCATCACTGCATATGGGATACATCCCTCATGTGGTCATGCCCGCCTTCAAAATCTCTCCTAGGTCCTGTGGACCATCCTGGAAGAGAGGAAGAGGATCATACACCAACATCTACTTGATCAAGGACTAGGTTGCCCCAGAACATATCTGGGGTCTTATCCACCAAGGTACAAGACCAAGGATCAACCCATGCTTTAGGCATGGGTACCCTAGAACACATCTAGGGGCCCTAGAATACATCTAGGGTCTTTACTGCTTGGTCCCAGACCAAGAACCCAGTCATCTACTGGGGGCCCTCACAAGGGTCTTTCTGCTTGGTCCTAGACCAAGAACCCCAGTCATCTACTGGGGGCCTACACAAGGGTCTTCCTGTTTGGTCCCAGACCAAGAACCCCAATTATCTACTGAGGGCCCACACAAGGGTCTTTCTACTTGGTCCCAGACCAAGAACCCTAGTTATCTACTGGGGGCCCACACAACGGTCTTTTTGCTTGGTCCCAGACCAAGAACCCCAGTTATCTACTGGGGGCCCTCACAAGGGTCTTTTGCCATGGCTCTAATTGCTTGGTCCCAGACCAAGAACCCCAGGAGTGAACTGGGGGCCCTAGTCAATAACTAGGGTCTTATGCCATCCTTCAGGAGAACGGCTCTTGCAGCTGCATTAAATTCAACAATCCTAAAATGCAAAGTCCAAATCCATAACATGCAACATTCTAGTGACCATCTCCACAAGAACAGTATTTTTCCTTTCAACAACTCTATACTATTGTAAATAACAAGTAAATGTATGCTAGAAAATAATACCATGTTGGATGTACAAAGACGAAAAACATTATCCACCATTTTAATGTTATTATATGATCTCAAAATCTTAATAGGTTTACTACATTAATTTCTTATATCTAAATGACATTTAGATAAATCAAACCCTCACAAACACAACTTTTATAAAAGACAACATTACAACCAATGAATCATGTTTAGTATAGAAATTAAATGCATACTTTCATAATTCAAATTGCCAATTCCATCACATACTTCGAAGATTAGTAAATATATCATATATATATATATATATTTAATCACATACTTACTTCGAAGATTAGTAAATATATAATATATATCAAATTGGTTTATTCCATCACATACATACCATTAAGATTTGTAAATAGATCATATGTATTGAATTGTGATTAAAGGAGAACAAACTTATAAAGTTAGTAAAGTTAAAGAAATTTGTCTAAAAGCATGATTAGATTCGAATTGTGCAAAGATTAGTAAATATATCATATATATCAAATTGGTTTATTCCATCACATACATATCATTAAGATTAGTAAATAAATCATATGTATTAAAGTGTGCTTAAAGGGGAATGAACTTGTAAAGTTAGTAAAGTTAAAGAAATTTGCCTAAAAGCATTATTTGATTCGAATGGTCCCACCAAACATGTAGTAGTTAAGCGAGGAAAATAAATTTGCTTACATTGCTTACATCCCTTATTAAGCCAACTGTCACATCAAAACACAGATCTCAACCTCCCACCACCCATGCAACCTGGCTAAATTTTCATGGAACAACACCAAATGTTACAATACTTCCAGTAGAGAAGTACACCCGGCAGCGGGCAGACAAAATACAAAAATGGAAATAAAAATGCGGTCTGCAGGCAACGAAGCTCTTGGAGAATTGTTATCTCTCCTCCAATGTCAAGCTCATGTTCCAGCTCCATGAATTTCCATTGTTCTTGGTTGATAGAATCCCGGTATTCTCTTCAGAGCACTGTCAATCGGTGATATATCCAGGCCGAGATGGTGGAGGATGAGTATCTATAACAGTGAATCGGTGATATATCCAGGCCGAGATGGTGGAGGATGAGTTTCTATAACACCTGATATCATGGAAACCAATTGAGACATGGAAGGTCGTTGTGAGGGAGATGCTTGTGTACACAAAAGAGCCACGTGAATAACCCTCAACACTTCTTCTTCAGAGTAGCTCGAAAGCATGTCGGTGTCCACCAAATCTAGTAGTCTGTTTTCCTCATACAAATGCCAAGTCTGCAGTTCAATGACGATGACAGATATTAGACATAGCGTTTGAGGGAAATATTGCAGAGACGATTCTTCTCAACATCTGCAGTGCCTTTTGTTCATGGTCAAATAATTTCAAAGATTTCTTTGATAAAATAAGTACAAGCAAATCACTTATGTTTGAGATTTCACAAGAATTTGGTACCTAATCCAGAAGATAGACCATCTCTATGGAAAACTCCTATCTTCATGTCTTTTGTTGCTAACAACTTCGAAAGCAACTACTCCAAAGCTGAAAATGTCCACTTTCTACGAAAGGCGACCACGCAAAGCATACTCTGGAGCTAGGTACCCACCGAAAATTACAAATTTGATTTCTTGTTATGCATAGGTGAGGCTGATATTGGTGTTAATGTAAGTTAAATGTCCTCCATTTTCAATAGATGACTCCAAAATTTATAAATCATCTTGTAAAAATTGTGGAGCATATTGAGCTATGTTAGCGACAAGAATATGAAGAACGATGCCAATGCTGAAGTAGGCATTTACCTGGACCCAAAGGATCAGGTTATCTATGAAGAATAGTGGCTTTGTAAGTTAATAAAAGTTTTGTTTATAGTCTCGATTCTGATTTATTGGGTTTGGCTCAATAGATCCATTAACATGTCTCTGTTTTGTATCAAATCTGGTTGTTTGTACTGAGCACATTCTGAATGATTTCACTTCATGTTCAGAACAGTATGGCAGTAGGTCACAAAATAGATTTCAGGCTAGTTTGACTCAGTTTCACCCATTTGGACCTTTTAATAAAGAAATTGAGTTGATTAGATTCCAGTTTATAATTTTCAAAAAGTAAAGAAAACAAAACTAATTTTCTGAGATTTTCGATAATCAGTTCACAAGACAAAAGGCAAATATGAGAGAAGCATGCTTTTTTATTTCACTCTTCAGATTTCAATGTTTTAAGTTTCTTACTGAAATAAAGAAAAGTGAAGGAATAAATAAAAGTGAAGGATTAGTTGTAAATTCGGACTTGCAAGCAGTCATCAAAATTCTCACTTTGAACTTCGCTCTTTCGATTTTTGACAACATGCATGGATCAAACATACAGTTTTCCCTTTCTTGCTGTTATCTTCTTAACTGCCCTTATTTCCCTTCGATCCAAAACATAGTCTAATATATATACATATGGATTGTTTTATCATATTGTCTATTTAGCAATAAATAGCTCATAAATACTTTCACTTTCTCATGAAAAACTAAATAATAGCCAATTTCATACAAGTATAAATGGGCCAGGGTTTAGGTTCATTGGTGAAGTTGAAGTCGTTTGTATAACAAGGTTGCATTTTCATTATGGTCGCTCCACTTGAATGGCATGAGTTTCAAAAAGATGAAACTGGATGCAAGCCCAGGTGATTTTGGCAGAATAGTTATCCCTCAAACTTGGCAATTAAACTAAAAGAAATTGACAGTGTGCTTTCTAAGCACTTTAAAAACCAAAAAAATATCACAAAATTAAAATGATTGTTAAAAGAATGTCCCAATACATTCTAAACTAAGACAACTACTCTGTCGGTGCATGAGAAGACACAGACATAGATGATCATCACCAATGGGTTACAAACAATTTCTCAATGGCGCTTGCAACTAACATTTTTAATGAACTTGACACCTGCATCGATATGGTCGCTATCTTTTCGGGGCCAGTTGCCATCTTTTCGGGGCCAGTAGCTATCTAAAGGGATTTTACCATTCACCCCCCGCCCCTCCTTTCCAGTGACTTTGTTGGATTGTTTTTGGTGGGTAGTTTGGAGAGTGCTCAGGGTCATCAAGACTGCTTTGAGGGAAATCATAAGCAGATAGACTGCGATGATTGAAAGACTGCTTTGAGGGAAATCATAAGCAGATAGACTGTGATGATTGAAAATTGCTAAGTGGTCGATGTAAACCTGAATAGACTGTGATGATTGAAAATTGCTAAGTGGTCGATGTAAACCTGAATATATGCATGCCTGAGCTTTGCAACCTTGAAATGCAAATAAGGGGGCTGTGTTTAGATGGATTTGACCTAGTGTCCATATTCAATGCACAGTCTAAAGGTTGATGAATCACCCCTTGCACGCAGCTTATAGAATGCACATTGTGAATCTATATCTTTGCATTGACTATTCAGGCATGATATTCTAATAGTTTTCAGTACTTTCATTCTTTTGCTTCACTTATTTTTACATCAAGTGAAGTGAGGATTCTGCAGCCCAGATGAGGGTGGGGGCCATCCATGTGAACTCTTCGTGCATGTGTCTAATTGTGTGCTATAGTGAAGTGGATCGTGTGATAGTGAATTGAACTCAGATAATGTAATGGATGCATTGAATATAGAAACCATCAGATAATGTATTGGATGCATTGAATATAGATACCAACACAGAATCATAGAAACCTAGATCGAGACACATCTCATAAGCAACTTTGGGTTTTGCAACAACCTCGAGATTTAGGTTTAGATGGGTTTGTGCTATGTGTGTCTGAGTAAACATAATTAGGCTGAAAGAGAAGACGTAAATTAGCAGGAATACCAAGATTAACTTGACGGTTTCCCTGAATGCACTTCTCTATGAGCTCGTTAATCGTTAATCTCGTTCCTCGACAGAGGCTCCCCAGTATCTCATCCCGGGTCCTGGCATCCTGAAAACCCAAAGTTGCTTATGAGAAAAGGGCCGGGTGCCTGGACGTACTTGACGCTCTTCTTGCCGGGCGGAGGATGGTTGAAGGAATCCAACTGGGGAAGCATTTTCATGCTCTTGGGAAGAGGGGCTCGTCCTGTCCAAGGCCTGTTTATTGTGGGCAGGCCGAAGGGAACGAAGGGGGGCTCTCTGAGGGCCAAAGGCTTCACCTTAGGGGTCTCGGTGTAGATGAACTTGAACTCGAAGGGCGCCCCTTCTACTCTGTATGATGTTCTGTCGCTGCCGAATTCGACTCGTCGGTCATCCCTTAGCTTCGTCGTGTAGTGGTCCATGTGTCTGTACACTTGCAGCTGTAGAAATTATCAAGAGCCTGCATGTTTCTACACACAAGAGAACATTCTCTTTCAAGCCTTCACAAACAGCAACCGAGAAAATCATAAAACAACTCAAATGCTACCGGCTATACTCCTTATAGGCGATGAACGATAAGGGTGGTGGTGCAGCATGGCGGTGGAGGAACGATAAGGTCCGGTTGCAAACAAACACATCTGGCATATGCTGATACGTTGTAAATATATGCACGTGTCAATTGTTTATAGGGTGTGGACAGAGGACGAAGGTCTCCCAGAGAACCTCCCCTATAGAACGCCTTCGGCGTAACTAAGAAGTTTACCAGAAAGTTATATTAAACTTCTAAAGTAACTTTCGTGTGTGTATATATATTATAAGTTTATTATCTAAAATATATGAACTTTAATGTATAAGTTTTAAATATCTAAGTTTTAAAGTTTATGTCTTAATTTATATCGGCATTTTATATATTATGAGTTTATTATTTAACTTATATAAAGTAATTAATGTATTAAATTATTATTATTTATATATAATAAGTTTATGATTTAACTTACATAAAATAATTAATGTATTATATTAGTTATTATTTATAAGTAT
The DNA here is from genome assembly GCA_010110895.2 of Picea sitchensis. Classification (NCBI taxonomy): domain Eukaryota; kingdom Viridiplantae; phylum Streptophyta; class Pinopsida; order Pinales; family Pinaceae; genus Picea; species Picea sitchensis. The sequence goes on from SNQJ01S0239766.1 coordinate 6,363, forward strand.
TATACTTTAATTATTTAATATAAGTATTATAATTTTTTTCCATGTAATTTATGCACAGGAATGTAAACTTTATCAACTTGATCATTTGTTGATGGACGGTCATCAGGTTAAACCTTCGACGTAGACTATAGTATGCCTAACCCGACTATGACATCAAGTATTAACATATTAACATGTCACAAAGGCACCCAACTCAAGGACTTGACCCCTCTTGCAAATCATATGAGTCAACCACTCGAGCTAACCCACGGGCCATAATATCAGTATTATATATTACAAATGTAAATAGAAATTATATATATATATATATATATATATTTTAAATTTCTATATAGGTTTTATTTTTAATCATAAAAATATATTTATATTATTTGTACTTGCCATTTCCCCGCCGTATCTGGTCCTAGCTTTTCAAAAGTCTGATGGATCCGTATCTGTATCTGTATCTGAATCCTGGTAACTTAGAGAAAACCACACCTCTAGAGATTAAAGACCAAAGCTTTAAACCCAGAGCTCCAGCCCTCAGAAATTCAAATTGAAAACCATGATATAACCAGGGAGAGCAGTTGTGCTACCAACCAGCTTTTGAGCACTATGTAAACTCAGCTGAAGAAGAACAAACAGAGTGGGAACCAGACAGACTACCAACCTGAAGAATGTCGTTGAATTCGTGCAGAAATGCCCGTCTTCCTCCCACCGGATTGAGGTTGAACTGGCCATTGTCCCACCTTACTCAGAGTAAATTAAACCCGAGCTTTCAATACCTCTCGTCCCCGCTACTTCAAACATGCGTGAGGGAGCTACCTTGAGTCTCATTGTGTTTATTGCTTTGTCTTGGTGGATGGGCTTGTGCACGAGGAACACATGGCTTGATATGTTCGAAGTACTTGTCATTTAATTACCAAGGGGCACATTATGGTATAGCTTGGGTGAATAAATCGCCATTTACCTAGAGCTCCCCCATTTTCAATTTTATTGCCTTGTTGCCCAGTCAGTCAGCTTGGCGATTATGGCTCCTTAATACATGAAAGAAGGAGATTTCTTGTATTTTTGAAGCCTCATATTGCGCTCGAATCGGAATTGAGGCAAGTCTATGATCCACTGGACATGTTTTCTTGTTCATTGACTTGACAATTATACTAGAGTCCCCCAAGCAATTAAATGTCGAATATGCTTTTCCACCGCTAGCCTTAGCCCCTGGAGCAGCGAGTAAACTTCTGCGTGGTTATTGGATGACAGTTCAATTTTTCCTTCAGGATTAGTGAGGATTGCACTTGCTACCCCTGGATTACTTTCTGATGCACCATCTAAAAACAAAAAAATATGATTGTTGTTCTGATCTCCATTGTTGAAAATCAGTTGCATCCATTCGAAGCTTCCAGTTTGATCTGAAAGAAGGCTTGAAAGTTGAAACCTACTCTTTTGGTTGAAGTAGGAGAAATTTGAAAATGTTGAATCCATCTCTGTTCATCCTCGTCCCAATATTGACTTTCTGGAAATTGCTTGCCTTTGGAATTAATGTATTCTACTAAAAAACCCTTTGCCTTGGCCGCTACTCTGAAAGGAGCATCTAGTTCCTGTTTAAACTTTAAATACAACCTGGTTCAAGAAAATTTTTCCAGTAAATATACTTGGGGAGGGCTGCCCATAATCGTTTTACAAGGGGTTTGTTCTTAAACGTTCCTCTATAACTTTTCACCCAATGAGTGAGCATGCCATTCCAACTCTTTGGTATTTCCATTTGATTTCTGATCTCCGAGAAACCAACTCACCAAACATTGTTGGCATATTCACATTCTAGAAATAAATGTTAGATTGACTTTGAGTGGGAGAGGCGTAATGCACATCTAGTTGAACCCTGAATTCCTTGTTTCAAAAGATTTTCACTTGTCAGGATTTTTCCATGTACCATTGTCTAGCAGAAAATATTAACCTTGGGTAAACCATCTGAGTGCCAAATATGCTTCCAAATTTTTGAGTGCTAAGGGAGAGGTTGAGTTTGAAGCATAGAAAGATAGCCTCCTTTGACACTATAATCCATCAAGCCCCACCCTCTACAGTCCATAGCTACTATATTCCAGGGCGTGCATCCTTTGAGGCCGTCAAAGAAGAGTTGAACATATGGTAGAAGATATGCTTGGGGTTCTCCAATTTGCCATCTCATCCAGTGGCCTGAGATTTCTGACCATTCAAATATATCAAATAAGGTTTTTAGATTTGGCCATCCATCCAGTTCTTCAAAGATGACAATTCGGCTTGCTTTTCAGGTGGTTTGTTGCCCATAATACCGTCTGTCCATATTTGAACTGATTTTCCATTGCCGGGTATCCATGTTAACTGGTCACGAATTATTGGAGCAACAACTTTGATGAGTTTTAGAATGGATGGGTCCTTTATGTTCTCTAACGATCCATCAATGCATCAAAGTATTTTAACATAAAAATATTTTTTATGTAGTACACTCTTCCACCAATCATAGCTACCTGTTATCAGCCTCCATATTAGTTTTTCTCCCAAAGTCAGATTCATGATGGAAGGATCCCTTATCCCCAATCCACCATTCTCTTGTGTTGCTCTAACCGTGTTCCAATTTACCAAGTGGAATTTCTTGGTGTTTGTCTTTCCCCCCTGCTAAATAAATTTCTTTATTTCTTGACCCACTTGACGCATCACCCCCATTGGAGACAACATTGCTGAGCACTGGAAAATGGGAAAACCTGATAGTACAGACTTTACAAGAACCATTCGTCTAGCTGGGTTTAGCCAGTACACTCCCCAATGTAAAAATTTCGTTTTGATTTTCCCCAATATACTTTGCCAAGGATGTGCTTGCTATTGGGTTTGTCAAGCATATTGGCATTCCTAGATACTTAAAGGAAGTCCATGCTTCTTGATGGGGAAACATAAGTTATTTTACCTCTTGATGAGTCTAAAAACATGTCAAGAATCCTTTTGAATCTTCTAGCCATTATGGTGGATGCTCCCCCCAAAAGAAGAGTATCATTTGCAAATTTTGAATGATTTATGCTCTTTGTTCCTCTTACAATCTTTATTCTAGGCAAATTACCAGATCATCTTTCAACATCCAATTTTCAACTCAAGGACTCGGCTATTAGAATATACAACAAAGGAGATAAGGGACAACCCTGTCTAAGTCCTTAGCTTCCTTTGAAAAAATCTGCTGGCCTATCGTTAACCAATGGGGCTATTTAGGAATTGCAAATACAAGATGGCATCCACTGAATAAAATGTGAACAAAAACCAAATTTATAGAGAACATCAAAAAGAAATGAATGTCGGACTTTCTCGAATGCATTTTCCTTATCTATTTGTATGATCATACCTTTATCCTTGTTGGCTCAGTTGGTATGTATTGCTTCTTGAACTAGAATGATGTTGTCCACAATTCATCTTCTCTCCATGAACTTGTTAAAGGGTCTGTGACCTTCATCAATAGCAGGGGTTACCCCTAGTGAGAAGTCCCAATTAGACCTCACACCGTTTGGAATAGGGTACCCATCCAGATTCTAACTTGGAAGCCGTTACTGGTTTTGGGGTTTATCAGTTGTGGCCAAGTCCACTGGTCGTGGTTTCTAAGCTAAAGAATGAAATGAAACTAATCTAAGATGAAAATGAATGCATTCAGACGAAACTAAAAGTAACCAGAAGGAAAACACAGAACCACACATGCTCCTGCCAATGACTCGGGAAATAGTTCACACAAAGCAAAGACATGACTATGGGTAAATGATCGCAAACCCATAATAGTCCAGCATTAAAACAATCATTTACTGCCCTATGCTCACAGATTAAGACAAATATTTCTTGAAGAACATAAATAAAAATGCAGTAGCCACACATAAGAATAGTCGACAATGTGAGATACATTCTTACACAACTCCAGTGTCGAGTAAAAGTAGTAGAATAGTCCACAACATGTGCAACACAAGAATCAAAGTTCTTCATAAATGACTTGGCCAAAAGGCTTCTCCTCATTAAAGTTCCAGCAGTAGTACATGGAAGCTCCAAGAGTCAAAATCCCTTCTCTTGAATACAATGACTCTATTTACTAAAATTCACCCTGACTATTGGCCTTCTGCCTCCCTGACTCTTGACCTTTTGTCTTTATCCTCTATGGAATGACGAGGAAATACCATCAACATAAATGTTCATAATTACTATTTCCTACATCATGTACATTTACACTTCGAATTTGTCTTTTAGTGCTACTAGGCCATTATGGATTTTGGCCCTAGTTCGCCTCATATGATGTCTTGCAAACCATGGGTCTCCTTTTCTTATTTTCTTGGTACTTGCCTATTATGAAATTTCATGTCTTATTTTAAATTTGTACTTTATCCTTTGCCACTTGAACTTGATTCTTGTTTTTTTTGATTGCTGCTCGTGCACTGGTACCTCATCCTTTGTTGTAGATAACATTTGTAGAGTCATTGCTGTGTATTGGTGGGTCCTCCTTGTCCTAATGTCTAGCATCCATGCTTATGTTGTCCACTCTTTACATTATGCTTCAGACTCCTGTGTGTAATCCTCTTTCAGTATCAGTACCTGGATGCCATTTACCACAAAATACATGAGTTGCCAATATACAAAATTTCAAAACATGCTTTAAAAGCTGCATTTAAACATAGAGAATTCAATTGGCAACTTAATACGGAGTTCAAATCAACTTCCCTGAGTTTGATCTTTGGTCCCTGTTGCCTTCCTTATACACACTTGCAAACATGAGCTAAGTCCAACTCACTTAGTGTGTCCTTGGAGGCACAATGCCTAGGTTCAAAGCCCACTGTCACCTCGACTTGAACCTCTTCCGTCTAGGCTTACTCCTAGGGAAGCCAAGGGGGGTAGACCCTAGTTACTATGTGAAATTAAGAAGTTGATTTCTAGCAGTTGGTTTTAATTAGTTAATGGTTTGGGGGAATCTAGCCTATATGTGTAAGGTCCCTTTCCAAATAGGAGCTCCAGAGAGGAGGCTTAATGCTCTAAACTGCCTCGTTAGACTATAGCCAGGGCTAAAGAGGGGTAAACAAGGTTACTAGAGGTCACTCCAGTCACAGGTGTTATATTTGGAAAGTGACATTGAGCTAAAAAGGGGTTAAAAGCGCTTTTAAGTCATTATGAGCTAAAACTAGAAGTCAACAGTGAATTAGGGTTTCAGCAGTGATTTAGGGTTTTGGAAGTCAATAGTGAATTAGGGTTTCAGCATGATTTAGGGTTTTGGAAAGCTATAAAGGAAGGGTTAGCGATCTAATTCATCATTATGTAGATTATGACTTGTCATTGAGGAGAAGAGGCGCATCTCAGGAGAGATAGTTCAGTGTATTCCAGGAGGAAGACACTAGTTGGCTGATTTCGGTGTTGAAATACACACCCTAGTCACCAGGAAGATCATCCAGGTCTTCCATCATTCTTCATTGATTCCGCAGTGCTCCCATATTTCGGGTATTATCTTTTAGTTGCTTATTTGTATTCTGGCTAAGATCCTTTTGTCTTTTGATCTAGCTGAGTGTTGTTATTTTATTCAGCCGCAGTTGCTTATTTGTATTCTGGCTAAGATCCTTTGTC